>JAZGTJ010002393.1:4938-42824 GCA_036877575.1 Botia almorhae | reverse complement strand
ATGTCTGTCAGAACAGACACAGTTAAAACCTTTAATCCATTCTCTTGAATCTGCTTTATATCCTTTCACAGATATTGTGTTTTTTGGGGAGAATCTACCTGCCCGATTCTTCACCTCTGTGAAAATGGTAAGAGAAAAATACAGCTTTGATTTATTTTAACACACACAGTCAAGTTGTTTAGCTCATTCCTTTGACTGTTTGACTTTTTCAGGACTTTCCCCACTGTGACCTCCTCATTATAATGGGCACATCTCTGCAGGTGCAGCCTTTTGCATCTCTAGTCCGTAGGTGAGAAACGCATGTGTCCAGCAGAGGCCAGCATGCCAACACAAAGCCTGCATATTTTGGTTTGAGGAAACATTTTAATTAACATTTTTAACATTTTAATCATTTTGAGGAAAGATCTTCTGAATTGTGTAGAATGGATTTTAATAAAAGTAAAATGTGGTAAATGGAGCTGGGAGTACCACACCACACCACACCACACTACTGTTTGTAGCCAAAGTAGGTCTGCGTTAAATTTTCTAGCGTTTTGACAGTCTGTGATGTATCTCAAATTTTTAAATATTTTGCCTAAAATAGGCCAATTTTTAAATATTTGATGGATGATAGATAGATCACAGATCTGGGATAGATAGACTAGACACTATCTCTACTTCTACTTCTTTTATTTAAAAAAAAGTTGGCTTCTTACACTGTGTTGGAATACCTGAGACCTGTTTATATCACTTATTCATTGTTGCTGTTGTAGTTGTTAAAATTGCTTCCTTGTCCTCATTTATAAATCGCTTTGGATAAAAGCATCTGCTAAATGACTAAATGTAAATGTAAATCTGTGATAGATCACAGATCTGTGATAGATAGATCACAGATCTGTGATTATGTGATATTAAAGTTTTATATCTCTGACTCATTCAGTGTGTCTGTCTACAGAGTACCAAACAGCTGTCCCAGACTGCTCATCAATATGGAGAAAACCGGACAGGTAAATGTAACTAAAGGAATTATCATGTAAATAAAGATTATCATGTAAATAAAGTCATGATAAACATTTGACTAAAATAAATGCATTTAAGATGCCTTTGTTTTCTTTTTCTCTGTCAGTCTGAGTTTGGCATGGGATTATTTGGTTTTGGGGGAGGAATGGATTTTGACTCAAATAAAGCCTACAGGTATAAGTTTCATGTGTTGCCACTTTGTATTTTTGACTCCATCACTTACTACTGATAAAATTAAGAGATGTTTTAGTCATTTGATCAAAAAAATCTAATTCTGTTTTGGGTGGACTGCAAAAGTTGTGTTTTTCCTCTTTGTTTAATCCCATTGTTCTGTCATTTCTCCTTTTGGATTGTTTAATGCTACATTAAATAATTATATAAATTTAAATAATGTCTGAGAGATCATAGCTTTTTAATTAACTTATTTAAATCATATATATATATATATTTTAAGGGCCATAGGAATGCATTGTTTCATGTTTCAAAGGTTTGATACAATGAATACCGTTTTAGCAGAAAAGGTTATGCGTGTGGTTTGAGAATATTGAGTTTTCTCATCCACAAAGATGTGGCACACCTGAGCACCTGTGATGATGGCTGCATGGCTCTCGCTGATCTGCTGGGCTGGAAAGTAATCGAAGCCTTCTACTTAATTTACACAAGCCGATTTGATTGGCCCATTCATTAACTATCTAGATATGTTTTTATTGCATGAGATGTCTTCCTCTTATTTAGGTGGAGCTGGAAGAGTTAGTGAAGTGTGAACATGCCTTGATTGACAGCAAAGATACCAAAAGCAAAGACAAATAGGCTGGTCAGAGCTCGACAAGTCCAGGGGTGGAACCTGGGAAGGGTGACAAGATAAAATAACCAATGAGAGCAGGCCTTGTGGTCCGGTATAATTTATTCGACCTCTCAAGTGTAACCCGTGTTTCTCTGCTCCTCTGAGCTATTATGTCTCTCCTCTGACTGTCTAATGTCAGAGCAGATAGCAATAGATACTACTCAAATAGTACAGAAACCTCAGAGAGCTCAGATAGGAACACCAAGAAATACAGACAGCACACATTCAAAGAACCAAATCTTCACTGCTTGGGTGAAGAGGTTGTGTCAAAAACATAGAATAGTTTAACTCAAATATTTAAAAGTTAATGAGAATTGCACTTTAGTTTATTGCATAATCTTACCAAGAACAATCTGTATGTAGCATAAACAACAGAGACATGGCTAATGTGAACCTGGCAATGCACGCAGACTAAAATGCTTGTGTTTTTTTGGCTTAAGCATTTGTAATGCTAAAGATGTTTTATATTCAGTTTGATCTTGTCAAGAACAATTTTTCTCTTGGTGGTATTTTTCTCATGTAGATTTTGATGTTATCGTTTTAAAATTGGTAAGTAATTTCTTTTAATGAATTTATAAAATCAGCATAAGAACTAAAATGTATTGTTTGCTGTTTGTCTCTGTTACTTAGTTTTAGATTGGTATCTCCTCTTTGGCTCAGTTGTGTAAAAGTAAGTTTTACAACATAACTTATCTGATTGAGCCCACTGAAACATTATATGAGGAAATAAGAATAAAATATTAAAATATAAAAATATAAAGATGGTAAAATTCATTAAATTTGGCATGTCTCCTCAAAATGTCTAGTTTTCCGTGTGTACCAAGTTTTGTAAAGTTGAGGATATTCCCTCACAAAATATAGGTAAATTAGTAATTATTTACCATAACAGTTCAGTTGATTTTCTACAGCTTTCCTGTAGCTCAGTGGTTAGCACATAGGGTTAACAATGCTAAGGTCATTGGTTCGATTCCAGGGATTGCACATACTCAGACGCAATGTGTAGTATAATGCAATGTAAGTCGCTTTGGATAAAAGCATCTGCCAAATGCATAAATGTAAATTTTATTGGCTTGTAGGCTATCATTAAAATGTTTGTTTTTTATCATAAGGGCCTTTACCAAAAACAGGACAAATTTCTCTGCCCTTACAGCCTTATTATAGCGCCACCTCCTCTCATGCTGGTTTTGGACCATATTTCTGCAATGTACAGTTTCTGAGCAGTTTTATAGCAGATTATAATACTGAAGAAAATTCTGACAAATACCCTTAATTCTGTGCTTGCCTTGGACCCCTAAAAACCTTATGGTCATTAGAATCTCAGATTTATAAACTGTGTGGAATTTTAGACATTTAGAGTTTATTGAATTCTTTTGATCTCTTTAACAGTTTTTATACAGTTTGCTATGAATTTGGCTTAGCTCAGTCATTGTTAATATGGTCATCATGTTACTGTACAAGAAATTTCAATGAGGAACAATAGGTTACCATCTTCCCTGAAATTAGATAAGCAGAACTTACAGGCACAATAAAATATTAAAAACGACACCAGATATATGTAGTTATATATATTGTTATATAGTTTGGCGTGCAAGTACAGGTCTGACTAAAATACAATCAATATGAAATGAGTGAAATGTCAATTGTGAAAGTTACACTAATAATTTTTTTTGCTGTATGTGGTTTTCTTCCAACTCTGTGTTCACTTGAGAGTTTTTCTCTCTGAGGTTTACCACAGTCATAGTTGGGCGGAGCTAACATAGCTCACATACAGAGCATATAAGGTGTTGTCACTAAGTCGACGTTGACATTGGTGCACTGAACTTTAGTGTGACTGGAATTGATGGCTTGCACATTTTATACATCACAGGAACAAAAGTGGCTGCCACACTAGGTGAAGTGAACAGAGGAGAGCACTGTAATGTCTCAAACACCCCACAGAGTAAAGCACAAACAGCTGCAGTCGGTGCAAGAGTTTCAGAACAGCTTTTAGACATGTTCCGTCTTCGCGTAGAATGACATGCTGAAGATTCACCACATGTGAGTTCAACAAAACTTCATTTCATTTCCACCACATCTGTTACTCAGAAAACATATTTTAATTGGATAAAGTTGTCTAACTAATTAATAAATTACAAAATAAAATCATCTTTTAAATATGTTTAGTGTTGTTTACCTATGTTTGGGTGAAAATTTGCTTCCTCAATATGTCACTCTATGTGTCTGCACTGTCATTTAAAATACGTGTGCTGTCAAGTTTGTATTTTAAAAATTGATAAATGTAATTTTGAGCTTTTGTTAATGAATTGAGGCTTTTTGACAGATGCTGATTGACAACAATGTTGACAGCATCATATTCTGCATGTCCCACATATTAAACAGAGTTGCTATTTATGTTTTCTAGTGTTGCTAGCTACTAATATAACATTTGTAAAGTATGGAAAACTACCTAAAAATCCTAGACAACTTATTAAGAGTTTCAGTGATAAAAGTGTTTTTGACACAGTAAATAAAAACTATTAAACAAAGAGCAACATTATTTAAATTATACATTTATACATACTCATACAAGTTTATATTTCTGATAAGACATGCTCAACTCTAAAAAATAGACTGTGACTACAAATGAAAGGATGTGGGTTTGGAGAAAGTATATTACTTCATTTCCTTTGCTTCTTATTTCCAAACATTGTCACATGGTTACGACAGTACAGATAGAATGGAGGAGATTATGCCTGCATGAGCAGGCCAATCAGATTTCCTGAATAGGTCAAGGGCACTTCAGTTGGACCAATAATGATAAAAGAATCAAAAAATGAATCCACAACCGATAGGAAAAGGTGAGAGAATGGTTTCTTCAGTGAATCTTAGTAAAGATTCATTTTTGAAGATTGTTTTGACACTGACAAAAAGTTTAAACACTTCTGTTTCTAACAGTGAAAATCCTGCTAGCACAGTACCCAATGGGGTCTCTGGAGTTCATACAAAAACCCTGAGTTTGCTGCAGGGTTTGCGCATTTGTCAGGATGCCTGGGCTCCCAAGAGCCCCTGGGATAAGCATGGTGCACATGCCGCTTTGTGGGGCAGACCTTCTGGGGTGGGTGCATTTCTTTCATTTTCAGGGGTGTTTCTCTATTACTTAGTTAGAGATCTGAATAACTCCACCACCCCCCCTCCCAATAATAAAACACATGGTATAATAAACATTCATTATATCATTATTCATTATACCAAAACGTGGAATTTTAAGGAGGTGTGTTTATCCATGTTATCTATGTTTCCTTTTAGGTTACTTAGGTTTCCCCCTAACAGCTAACCCTACACCAACCCCTAATTATAACCAAATAGGAAACAGAGGGTAACAGATTTCGGCAGGGTTATACATTTAGGCACAACACTTGCATCAAAGGAAACCGACTTTTTTGACTGGCAGACAAAATGGGGAGGGAAAAAAATGTGGTTGCATTTTATTTTAATGTGTTTGTTACCATGTATATATACATTTAGGTATATTAATTAACAACATATACTTGCTATAGAATAAGGTTTAGGATTTGAGTTTGGTTTAGGGTTAGTTGCATGTAATTACGTATATGTTATTACTATAGTTAGTACATGTAACAAAGAAAATAAAATTCCATACACTTACACTTCTCTTGAAGCAGGGATATCTAGGGACTAGAATAATATTGAGAATAATATATTTTCTGCACTGTATATAACAGATTAAACAGATTTAGTTTAATCTGAGTACTTTAATGGTCCTTGTCTTTGTTAGCTGCACTACACTGCGTCAAAAAGGCACTGAATTCTATACAGACTGAGAAAGACAGAGAGAGAAAGAAAGAGAGAGAGAGGGAGCCTAACTATGAATATATTTTTGGGAGCAGTGTTTTACATAGAATAAATAATGTTGTCACAAGGAATTGCAGAAGTACAGTTAGATAAGAGAAGAGTACTGAAAAGATAACTTCAATACAAGTGCACATACATTAAGGCACTTTAAGAAACAGTAATGCAGAGTGGTGCCTTACAGGGGTTGAGATAATCAAAGGTAAGACGACGAACTCTTCAGATTACAGAATATGTCAACAGGGAATGCAAAAATCATGTTCTTGATCATTAATGTGGATTTAAAATTATGGTATCTAGCAGGAATAAAAGGTTATTTAAAAAAAATTATATTATTTTGTAACTTTATTTTACAGTGCCTATGTTACATAATGTGCAATTACATGCAATTAACCCTAAACAAAACCCTAATCCTAACCCTTACTTTTAAGTATGGTTGCAACCAAAAAAAAAGTCATTGACAGAGAAACACCTTAAATGTTTTAAAATTTATAATTTTTTTTTAATTTCTCATCTGGTTAAGGTTACAGAATATCTCTGTATCTCTGTCATTTTTATTTTGGGGAAAGCATTATGTAAATGTCATCATGTATATATTCATGATTGGGTTCAAGTATACTAAAGTTCATTACTCTCTCTAGCATCTATTTTTGGCTTTTCTTTGGCACCCTGTGTGCTGACTTCCTCTTGAGTTTTTACTCGCTATGTGAACGTTTCCTTGAAGACGATGCTGGTGATGTTACTTGCTCAAATTAATTTATACAAATATGACAAAGATCCATTATCTGCCAAAGATTCCAAGATATACACAACGCTTTTATTCATATACACATTACAGCAAAAAGATCTGCATGTTTCTTCACACAGAGCTTCCTGGTGGTCCAGGGGTTTTTATTCCAAGAACAGATTCTGTGTGTGTCTGTAGGCAGTGATGGAGAACCAGTCAAAGACTTTCCTATCATAGCTACGGAAAAAGGTACTAAAAGACATTTCATTGCGATATTGGTAAGATGAAATCTGGAATGAGAGTGGAGGTACATGAACTAAAGTTTTAGAAGAGACTCTCAAACTGTGTTCAGTATGAATGCTTAGTGTTTACACAGAAAATACAGTGTGTACTCACGCATTGCCAGGACACCTCAGCCAACACGTTTTACGTGATTTAAAAAAAATGTGATTGCATAATTGCATTTTTTGCATTAAAAAAGTCTGTCTCTAGATGTTAAGTCTTTTCATGAAAGAAAATAGTATAAACACACTGCTAAAATTGTAATAAAGCTGTGAAGCATGCACAGTCAGTATCCATTTCTGGGCTAGCATGAGAATTATAACACAAGTGCATAGCATTTTATGAAATAGAATGTCAGTTTAAAGCATGTCAATAACCTCTGCATGGTGGTTTGTTCTCTATTTGTGCATGCTGAGCTAATTCTTAACTTCCTGTTTCCTCATGACGTGTGATCTTTTGAAGTTTATGACTAGTCTGTCCAGTTTCTCTGTATCACTCACAGGGCTGGTGTGACTTATGAGCCCTTGTCTTCTTTCTGTGACAGCTCTTCAGCTAAAAGATTCTCACCTAGCATTCCCGGATGTTTTTCAGCTGCTGCACTTCTACACACTGAGCAGGTCAGCATAAGTTATTTTCTAGCAACTAATGACAGAGTAACACACCACAGTTCTATAGCTGATAAGAAGCTTATCAGAGGAAGCTCTGAGAGCTTGTGTGTTAGATAATACATTAGAGTAAAAACTCTCATGTAGAGAAAAAGCATCATGCAAAGAAAATTATAGCCTTGTCTTTCTTAACTGGCAGTGCTAAGGTATGACATCACCACATGTCTTGATTTATTACACAGTGATTGGCCAATAATAGCATTCTGCATTGAAATATTTATGTTTACTGGCCACTTTACCATTGTCCAAGGCAATTGATGTTCTTCATGTCTCTGGTTTCACTCTGTTCTCTTCACAAGTAAATAATTAACTAAAAATCAATACCCTAAAAAAATACCAAATAAAAATCTTACCCTGATTCGCAGCAGTAAGTTTATAATAATGTTTTATAATTTGACCTGCCCGGTCTGATTTCAAGGATAATGTTAGTTTGTCTTCATTTAACCTAAACGTTAAGTACAGTACGTAAAGTGATCTGCAATTTTATGTTTTAATGTTATGTTTTATGTTTTAAACAATAACAATAACTAAATAATAATTATTTTGCAATAATGACAAACTACGTATATTGTGGTACTAAATAATTGTCATGTTTATACGTTGTTTCCATGGAACTCCGAGGTGGTTTAAAGAATGCCATAGTGTTACTATGGTATGTTTAAATCTGCATGGTATTGTCATCAATATCCAACATACCACAAGACAGTGATATTTTTGGTTACTTTTTGCTAGTTTAGTTTGTATAAGTGTATGCAATGTAGTGGGTTTCAGTTTCATTTTATGTTATTTTTGCCCCTTTCAGGGATGTACTACCTGTGTGTTTATTGGTTCCTTCATGGGTTTACACCCTTAATGCTCTGTCAGATCATCTTGTCTCTTCACTTGGTCCAAGTTAGTATCCACCCTGCTAATCATTGTTCTCTGTGCTCTGTTAATCTGCTGTTACTATAAATGAAACTTCTCAACGTTTTGTGTGTGTGACTTTCAGAAGCCTGGCTGTGTTCAGATCCTCAAACCAATAATATGATGCCTGAAACACCAGGAGCAGAAATGCCAGAAACAGTAATGTGCACTATACAGGTGATACAGACAACTGTGTAGTTATTATGTCTGCTTTACACCTTTATTTTACATTTTACAACATTTGTTCAGCATTTATTACTTGATGGTAAAGGGCTGTGCTCCTTTCAGAACTGAATTGAGAAAACTTTTAAATTCCAGTTTATGTTTTCTGTATTGTTTAGCAAGCTTATTAAATGAAAAGATTACACAAAATACCTATCACATTTGGTTTAATATTAGATTAAAATATGTCTAATTACTTGAAAAACAAAATTATTATGGCCTATTATATTAGCCAAAATATAATGTAATGTAATTGTCCATAGTTTGTCATAAATCTTGTGTTGGGCTACTGAACCAGTTGGGAAGTAGTTGTGTAACTGTTGAACTTCTTTAAATTGCAATTCCTCTTCCTCTCATTCAACATCCAATTCAACATCCTGTGGGGCCAATTTACTTTTCAACTTTTTTTACAATTTCAACTTTTACACTCTTTTTTTTGCTGGAAAAGTATTTGAATATGCTTAGAGGCCTATACAAAATTTTGTCCATTAAAATGCTCTAACTTGGCATAGATGCATTTCTGATACTGTAGTAAAAATCAGGGGTACAAAATAGGAAGCATGTTAAATATATTAAATATATAAATAAATATATAAAATATTTATTCATTATTTCACAGTGTTTTACAATTATTTTCCAGTGTTTTGTCAAAATTCAGCTGTGATGTCAACATATAATTTTTTTAAATCAAAATACTGATTTGACTGCATCTCAAATCATCTCTGTCAAATGTGATCTCAAGTCACAGATTTTTATGCATTTTTTGTTAAGCTTCCAAACCTATTATAGGCAATTTGTTCTAATCATACTAAATTAAACATTTTTATACCACTTCACTCATGGTAAGAAGATTCTGTTTGAAAAAATAAAAATAACCTTGAAGTTATGTCTGTTTGTTGGTAGCTTACAGCCGCCAATGGTGCTCTTTGCTTTATTAATCCCCTATACCTCCAAGAGCACGGCGATGATTGGCTAACTCGTTCCTCAACCAGTGCACATCTTGCCAGTTCAATCAGCTTGAAGCGAGAGAGGCGGTTAAGTACGACAAGAGCATGGGACGGAAGGGCACTGAAACAAAGGCCAACTTCTCTTACCGATGAGAATTCTAGCAATTTTTATCGTGACAGAGGTAGTGGTTGACACTTTTTTTGCTTTGGTTTATTTTACAACCCTTTATCAGCAGCATAAATGCGATCTAATAGTTGATCTACTCTGTACTTCCTAACTATAAATTAAATTAAAATACTAATAAAATGTGGTGACATTTAATTATTTTGTTTACTTGTTTATTTGTAAAAAATATCAGTTATACAATTTATAATGTGTAGGCTATCTAACTACAGTAAACTTAATTAAATCTAATTTCGTAGGCCTAGTTAAAATTGGTCTCTTTGAGTCACCCTTATAAATGGGTGGTAACACTACACATTTCACTTTATTGCATCTGTTCATGCACATGCCATTTTTCCCCAGGACTGTGATTAATGTTTCAACAAAGATGAAACATTTTAATGTTTTAATTTATATTTTAAGATTTTAAGTGTTTCTAATTGATGAATCACCTCTGCAATAAATTAGGCCATTATATACCACTACAGTAAGATTGTCTTAATTTTCTCTTAAAGGATCATATGAGAAGAGTCCAGCCTCCCCAGCTATGCCAGGTGGAGTTGTGCTCCGACGGAGGAGTAGTGTTGACAGCCAAGACCCACTCAAAAGAGGAAGTACAGATTCCATCCACAGTCCGCTCCCCCAGTCACCACACCGTGTGTCGTGGATAGAGGACAAGATCTGGCTGAATGCACCACCTCCTTCCTCTTTGCTCCACCTACCCTCCTTAGAGCTGGATTCACTGTCAGTCAGTAGTATTGAGGAGGAGTTTGAACCAGTCTTAAGCCCCTCCCTATCCCAACAGACACCCCGCCTCCATCTGGCAGATAAGGTGAAGAACCGCCTCTCAGCGGTGGGTCAGGCTCTGGGTGGACTTGTGTCACCACAGCGACGACTGAGTAAGCGTGTGCAAGAGATGGCAGAACGGAAGGACGGGGTGTTTGCAGAGGCTGTTAGAGCATTTGTAGAGAAAACTCTTGTGGCTGGAAACACACCCGGGCTGACCTGCACAGAGATGCTGCAGGAAGTGCGTTCCTCTCTCACTACCCTGAGGGAAACACTGTTTGATTACCCAGAAATTCAAAACATTACAGATGGACTCGGAGATATGCCTGATTTTGAACTGGGTATGATCCTGAGATACACAGTGCTGGGAATGTTCTAATAATGTTCTAATAATCAGGCAATAAGGTTAATACAATGTCTAAAAAGAGTTTTTGAAAAACAATGTTTTTAATCTAATGAAAATGTTTGGAAAATGTTTTTAGAACATAAAATTGTTCCGGAAATTCAATTAACTTATCAACGACACACCTAAAAACACATTCTCACACGTAGTCACATGCCTATGTAGTGCATGTGCGCTTTTTCTGGTCAGAGTTCAAGAAGGCCTTGAATCTAACAGGGGTATTTAAATGATAACATTAATGCATTTGGCAGACGCTTTTATCCAAAGTGATTTACAGTTCATTCAAGGTATACAATTTATCAGTACGTTTTCCCTAGGAATCAGTCTCACAGCCTTTATGCTGCGAATGCAATGCTGTACCAACTGAGCTACAGGAACACTATGATAAATAGCGTTTATCATAAATAAGGGCTTTTCACACTTGAAATTGTTAACCCAGGTTTATCCTAAACCCCGGATAAACAAAATCCTGGGTTATCTGTAATCATGTTTCACACTGCTTATATTAAACCGGGGGTTAGGCTCCGGAGCAGGGTTTCATAACCCCGGGTAAAATGCGGCGCTAACACCGCTTTCAAATTACAGGTGTGAAACGCGTCTTTACCCGGGGTTAAAAGCGGTGTTTAGAACGCAGATAACCCGGGGTTAAGCACAGTGTGAAAAGCCCTATAGTGTTCTAAAAACTCTATTTAGTTGTTTTTTGTGACCAAAAAATATAATTCTCGGAATATTGCATGAAGGTTTTTTAAACAAGCTAAAAATAACTCCAAAATTTTACAACTAATATTTAAAAAATGTTCTGGTAATCAAAAATTGTAAGCTGGGTAGTTATTTAAAAAAAGATAAAATAATGTATCACCCTGTTTAAAAAAAATACAGTAAATTTAAAATGACCAGACTGGGCACATTTCTTTTCAGAATAATCAAACCTTTTTCAGTATGCAGCTACATAACGGCCTAAAATAGTAAACAAAAGTGTGTTGATTAGCCTCAACCAACTTCATAACTCATGTTCTCTCTGCCTCTCAGATTCTATATTAGAGCTTGCCCTTCATAAAGTGGCTTTAAAGCCAGTCTACACTCATCTGTACATGTGTCTGAAGACAGCACGCAGGGATGATGGTACTCTGCAGCGTTTAGAGACAAACAAGAGCACTCTGGAGAACCACAGCCTGGAGGAGCTGGAGGGAACAGCAGGGGCTGGTGTACCAGACACCATCATGATGGAAAAGATCCAGCAACGCTGGACCACAATGCATGAGGCCTACTCACCCAGTAAAAAAGTTCACACTCTCCTAAAAGTCTGCAAGACTATCTACCATAGCATGAATGCTAATGCTAAGCCTGGTGAGTGAAGACTATGTAATAATATGTTTAATATAAGTAACTAGCGCTTAAACAAAAGTTTAACAAGAGTTACATAAACACAGAGCATATGGAATATAATAATAGTTGTGTAGGAAAGTAGTTTCACATATAGGAGAGGTTTTGGCATACTGCTCGTTTATCCTTCTTATTCCATCTTTCCTTCTTATTCTTTCCGTTGGCTGGTTACAAGCATTATCATGCTCACAATAGTGCCAATAGCCTGCAGACTTGCTTAAATGTAACCATAATAAACATCAGTGTCACTTAACTATGATATATTTAACTGTAATATAATTTTGGAATATAAATAGTTTTTTTATCATTAAGTTTTATCATTAAGTTGTGCTTCAGAAAAAAGATTTGACTATGTTGATTGTTTTATGCCAGGTGTGGTTTTTGGGGCAGATGACTTCCTGCCATGTCTGACGTGGGTGTTGCTGCGTAGTGATGTAACCACACTGCAGGTTGACACTGACTACATGATGGAGCTACTGGATCCCACACAACTACAGGGAGAGGGTAGGGGCTGCACACACACACACGTTTCTATTTACTTTTGTATATTCCAGTGAGCTTATGATACTTTTATTCCCCACTTTTAAACTTTACATTACAGAAATGTTTTGCCATTTTTACATTTACATTTAGACATTAAGTATTTTTTAAGCCTGTTTGAATTGTGAGAACAGTTGTGATGTCCTCACATTGAGACCAATTGCACCCCATAATGTACCAACCCACATGCACACAAACTCATAAACATAGGGGTGTTTCATGAGAACATCTGATAAATTTGTATTGTGTTCATACCAGGCTAATTATATTTTCTATCTCCAAGCTTATAGACATCATTAGATTTAAAGAAAAATATGATGTGGCTGATTTATGTGCCTTTTCTAGTTGTGAAAATATCCTCAAAAAACATTTTTGACAGGTTTTACCTTGTGAAGATATGGTCCTACTTGTACTTATAGCCTAATCTTTCACATTTGAACACAAAACATTTTATTGCTTTAATGCTAATGTAAGTTTTTTTGCATTAAGTACTTTCCAGTAGCAGGTAAACACTGTGACTATAGTGCTCTCAAATAATTGTTGTTTCTTTGAGAAAACCTCACCTTGGTTTAGAAATAAACAAGTAGTGTTTGTTAAGGCATGTTAGGGTATGCAAACAATCATAAGGTAGGTAAAAATGTTAAAGGTTGGGCAATACCTGAGAGGCTTGCAATAGTGCAATAGTTTACATAGTGAATGCATTATATACCAGTACATATATAACATAGTGAACACATACATAGTTTGACAAGCAAGTAGAACTTACATTCGGACCAAATGCAATAATTGGATAAACACTTCCACAAAAGATAGTCATATTTATAGAAATATATTTAGACCACTTAGTGGTTGCTGTTAGGATGTGAAGAGACTTTCAACCATTTTAAATGTACAAAAATGTACATAGACTTCCATTGAATTAAAAATTCAAGCTGTATCTAGAGACTGTAGTATTGTAGCTATTAACTTGGGGTTGGTCTCTTTTTAATTGTGCCAGTAAACAAACCACTTGAACAACCACAAAGCAATGGCCTAAACCACCTACAACACTTGCACATTGTATTGAATAGTTTTATACATCTCCCTCTCTGTCTGACGCTCTTCTAGGTGGATACTACCTTACATCCCTTTATGCTGCCCTTTTTTACATTAGCAGCTTTCGGCCTCGTCTGGCAAAGCGACAACTCAGTGCGGAAGCGCACAACTCTCTGAGCCAATGGCATCGCAGACGCACTCTCCATTGCAACCAATCACGGCGCAACAACACTCGCATGACTATACGCCGACACAGGCTGGCAGAGGCAGGCTGTTCCACATCAAAGGAAGGGAATGAAAGCACAGATCCCACCAACCCAACTGATAGCAGCTCAGCCACCTGTAGTGTGCAGGAAACATCCCAGAGTTTGGATGAAGAGTTAGAGGTTGTAAAGGAGGAAGATGAGAGCAGTTTAAATGAACAAATACAGTTACTAGAGATGTTGAATCTTACCAGACCTATGGCAGAGGATGATGGAAGAGGTGCTGGTGTGAGCTGGACTGAAGATAACTGAAAATAACTGGATCCTGAGAGAATAAACAAATGGTATAAAAAATTTAGATCTGCACTTACTATTATTATTGATCTTTCTTCAGGTTACAGTCTTCAGGTTACAGAGTTCGACAAACATTAAACCCCAAGTATTAAAACTAAGCACATAAGTGTAGACGTGAATGACACATACTATGAAATTGTGTTTTGTTGAGGACAAATGTGTTTTTTCAAGTGTTCAGATTTGCGATTTACTGGAAATGTAAAAATGTAGTCTTGAATATTAATGTTTAAAAAATATTTTTTTACAGTTTTTTAAAGATTTCACAGCATCTATACAAAAGCATCTATACAAAAGCATCTATACAAAAGCATCTATACAAAAGCACAGCAATAAGTGTKGGCCGTAAAATGTCGTATACTTTTGTGACCACCAGAGGGAAGCGTTGTACATGTTTTTCCATTCATTAGTTTGTGAGCACGTCAAAGTTTTAAAATATAAAGAGTTCTTTATAGAGACAACAAGAGTTGTTGTTGTATTAATATTGTGCCACTGTCTTGGAAAATGTAGTTTTTTTTTATATTACGCTGTATGTTCACTGCATCCTTTAATTTAAATTGCTTAAATTATTTAAAGTACTTAAATTGCTTGTTTTTCTTATATAGATTTTGCTTCGCCTCTCCTGTGCTTTCTTGAACTGAAGAAACAATAATCGGCCTAGACATGATAGATCATGCAGTGTATGTTGTGTGTAGTAATTAAATTTTTTACAGTTCAAATCTTTACACTGTCTAACAGATCAAACAAACTTTTTAGATTTGTCGGCAATGATATTATAAATAGAGTACATAGACAAAAAATGTTTGTTTAAACAGAGTAAGCCATCTAAAAGCAGCCTACAGCAATCAGATTAGAAGTCCCTTCATGTATGTAGAAATCTGGCATTCAGGAGCTTTGACAACATTATTTTTCATGTTAAAAGCAATTTTTCTCTTCTCTCTGCAGCAAATTCCAAGCTCATAAATCATACTTCAGAAGTCAACCCACATGTGCAACAACAGCAGGCACTGTGCAATAAATATAACATGCATGATCATGCACTTTTTCATCATGTAGTGCATCATGATTAGATACATGATTAATAAATTACAAATATAGCCTTTGCTTACTGAATAACTGATTACACAGATGGCTAAAGGCTAGGCCATTTAAAGGCTAAACATAAGGACTAAGTTTTTGCTAATCGAGATGACTTGTGAAGAGCCAGTGGCAATATGTACCCCAAAACTTTTTAACCAATTCTCAACAATATTCCAATGGATGGTCCATTAATAGCCTGCCTGGATTTTTCCTCCTCCTCTTGCTTTCCTACACAGACTTTCACACTTTACATCTAGATCTGTCACAATTACATAAATGTTTGTTTTCCCTTTTTCAAGATGGGTCAAGTTTGTCAGTGTAACTTCTATTTAATAATTATATACAATCTATTAATTGGTATTGGTAAGCTTTGATTTTTTCTATCTTAATGAGTTGTTTAAATAGTTTTGCGGTTTATGTGGTTTTAGATGTGGTTATGTGGTTATATTATACTATAATAATATTGGTTAATGTGTGTTCAGTGATCCTGTTTCCTTGCCTATAAAAATATTTAAAAGCTTTTGGTAGTCAAGACTTTAAAATAAATAACAGATCCCTGAGAAATATTTACCAGAGTAAGAAGTGTGACAACTAGTCGAAGTTTGTGGCCAATAGTGATGCTGATATCTAGATAGTGTGACACTACTGTACATTACCGAAATTACCGTCTGACCACCAAAGTACTTTGTTTGAAAAATAATTTTGGCAGTTTTTATATTTTGTTGACCTTATTTGGAAATTTCTGTTTCTTATGAAGCTACGATAGTTCAGCTTATTTCACAGACCATTTCTTTATTGTCTCTTTCCCCTGCTTCCTTTTCTGCATTCTGACAGGTGTGTAATTGGATGATTAATGTTCACAAGCAGCCCGCCCACACACCCCCATACACACACACAAACACATTTATATGCACACAGACTCATATGTGCACATAACATGGTTTTCATGTTAATGCATGTGCACTATGCATTTATTCTAAACACTGTCCCTCCAAAGCAAAACACATTCAAAGACGTTTTTTCACACACAGTTACACACAGCACTCTATAAGATTTTTCCTAACTGGTTTTGTTCAAAGCCATGATTTTACATTGCAATCCAACCAAAACAGTACAAAAACTGTTTATAGAACAAACATAAACAAAAATAAAAACATTTCAAATAAAATATAAATGTAATTTAAATGTATTCTTCATGTATTCAAAACAATTAAATGCATTAATACATCTATTAACTGCATAGGCCCAACAATGTGCAGTTATTATTCTGTCCTGAATAGGAAAAGTTTTCAAAAATCCATTTTCAAGTTAATTTTAAGGTTTTTTACACCAATTAGCACCCATTAGGTTGTGCCTTACCAGCCAAACAAAAAAAAAATTGGATTAGATGTATTGCATATAAACCTCAAAAGATATGGGAAGCACTTTCTTCTCAATTTTAAACATTTATAAGCATATGTATTTAGATATCCTATCAATGTACAATTATGTGGTTAGATGAATTTTATTATTTGTATTTAGCATTGTTTTTGCTGTTTATGACCTGCACAAACCCTTTAGTTAAGAAACATTTTCACAACTCTTCATATAAAACCAGCTTGAATTTCTTCTATGATGAACCACATTCCTGTTCTTCAATGTACAAGTTTTGTTTATTTATTTATTCACAGGTTTAATTTTTTTATTTTGAATATACACTTTATTAGTCCTTCACATATGGAAAAAGCCAATGTGTTTAAACAAGCTAAAAAATATTAAGTTGCACTTGAAGACAAAAAATAAAAACACAAAATTTAACATTTGCAATTAAAATAAAGAGAGAAGAAAAGCTAATGTAGAAGAAAGTATAGGGACTCAGGGTGATCTTAATGCTTCAGAGAGACAGGCCTCTTCCTGTTAAACCTTCAGTGAACTCTGACTCCTGCTGCAGGCCACATCTATCACAGGCAGTCAGCTGACATGGCTGGGGATGCACATGGAACCAGAGCACCAGAGATGCAGCCATGACAGAGATTTGTGATGTAAAATCCCACAGGTATGGGTTAATTTTTGTTGTTGTTACTTTTAATTTTTTGTTGTTGTTATTGTTATTTTTTACATGTGTAAAAATAACAATAAATCAACAGTGATTATGTGATAAAAGTGATTTTAATTTATTGGTTAAAACTGTGCTTGCTTTTGTAAAATCTTCAAACAAATGTCTTCAAACTGATTTTTTTATTCTTTGTGAAATGTCACAGAATATGTCAGTGTAAATGTCTAGTTGAGCTAGATTAATTTTTTTCTTTACATTTACATTTAGGCATTTAGAAGATGCTTTTATCCAAGTGACTTACAAGGTGAGGAAAACAATCAAGCGAAAATCATAAGGAGGCAATAACATCTGCCTTTCGCAGGTACACTTTTACCAAGATTCCAGCATTTCTTTGCTTAATAGAGGCTATACTGTTCCTGATGAACTAAACTTTGACAAAAGATTTTTACTAATATGATGTAATGAAATTAACTAAACAGCTCTTGTAGTGCACTCAAGAAAAATCTCAACACATGCAAAAAGTGATTTAATATTATTATTGTTATTGTCAACATTTTCATATATTAAACACATCAAGTACATTTTAAAACAGAAAGGAGAATGACAAAAAGAGCTTGAGTTTACTAGACTGAAGTCCATTGCTTTTGAACAAATCTCCAAAACAACAGTGTAAGATTCTTGAATCTTTAATACAGTGTTACTGTGTCATGAAAACTGATGCTAATGTGAGTTAGGTCCCTTAGAGCAAACCAAAAACGTGCCTGTCAGGACCTCAGCAGAAAAACATTCACATAAACTTCAGAGAACTGAAGAAAATATTTACTTCTATATCAAATTGAGAGATTCAAATAATGTGGCACTAGTACTATTGTAACTTTCATGTTTTGGAGAAAGTCTTGATACTGATGAATACAAAAATAGATTTAACATAAAACTTTAATTAAATAATGCATAATGCAACCAGTGAAACCAACTTATTCACAGATTAACTAAAACAGGCTTGCATGATCCACAGCCAGGAAGACAAAGTGTCAGGTAAACTTTCTATGGGTGAATCTTACAGAAATCTGTCAAGAACGTCTGGGACACATTTTTTAAAACCACATTCTAAACACCTTAAATATACGATGGTCACTGGCCAACCAGCTAGATAATCACATCCTGAACTTACACCGTTGGTTGGGCTAGTGTTGGACTGGTTGGAATACTCAAACAAAGCAATGTTTTGATAGAACCACAAAGACACAGTGTTACACTTCTGTGTGAAATCCACCTGCAATTGGCTTATTAATTATAAATGCATCTTCATAATAAACTGGAATAGGAATATTGCAAAAGCAAAAATAATGTTTGCAACAAACACATCTGGAGGCATTTTATCAATTTGATCCATATTTACACTTTACAAACAGGGTTAATTTAGGGTCTCTTATTTCTGATGTTTAATTAAATAAGACCTAGACATGTTCTTAACGGGTTTCGCAAGATAAGATTTGGTGAGGTCATTCATCCCAGAAGTCTGTTTCCGGAAGTCTTGATATGGTTATCCATATCAAAAGTCCTCACCAAGGAGGTATACACTGCTTGTCTGTTTCTTTTTGTGCTCCTTAAGAGGATCTTCGGAGTCAAGGCAAGAAAGGCTTTGAAGGCCTTAATGTTAGATTCAGGGAGATCTTAGCTCACCCCTAAGGCCATAGGAAGACATGTTTTCTCAGCTGAATACAGCAATGTTGCAATTCAAACTAGTAGATGAATGTATTCATTCGAGTGCATTTACAGCATTGCCGTGAGGAGATAAGAGAGCAATAAATTTCAGTAAATGGCAAAAGGAATGTAACAAGTCTTTCAGGCATTGTGGATGGGCATTGCATTGGAGTTGAGGGCATAAGATGGACATGTTCGTATGTTCAGGGAGCCAGATCATTGCATTTAAGACATTCTTAAAGTCACTGTGACGGAACTGGCACCCTGAAGGTTTGGTAAGAGTGATGTGAATGTATCCACCCAGCCCCAATTTCAGCGCCCCTCCCTGTCTCCGGTCTGGGTTAGTGAGCGTGTATGTCAAGGCCTTGTCCTATGAGGGGTTCTGCAGGGTGGGTGTGGGGTGGGGGGTGAAGCAGCATGGCTGTGTGGGGTCCGGGGTAAGGATGCAGGGATGGACCAGCGTGGGAATATCCCGGCTGGGGCAGGAGAGCACCAGGGTAATCGGTGGGCAAGGATGGCATTCCTTGAAGACCTGGCAATAGAAATAAAGAGTAAATGAGAGACAACCAAAATGATGAAAAAGTGTTTAAGTGTTTAGAAAAGTTTGTTACCTGTTGTCCTAAGACCTAAATGAGACTGGGCATCTAAGCCATATCCTCCTAAAGCCGCCCCTTCAGGACTGTATGGTGCACTTTGGCCTTAACACAAACAAACACGTTGGTTAGTACAGAGATTAATTTTCATTTAATATAAAAAACTGAAAACAAGTTATAGATAAATAAATGCAGAATAGCTTTATTGTACCTGAGCGATTTGATTGGTCAATCATTGGCTGAACTATTCTGCGTCTGGCATTTATAAACCTAAGTAAGTAAACAGATGAGGTCATCAGGGACAGATGAATTTAATAGCAGATAAATACTAATGTAATTCAAGCATTTAAGGATTATAAGGATGGAGGGTTAAACTATAGTATTAAGGTTTGGTTTAGGGTTACTTGCCCGTAATTAGGCATAATTAACTGTTATTACTGTTGTAATTACATTTAACATGTAACAAAGACACAGTAATATAAAGTATTATCAAATGCAATAACTGAATTATTCCATTACTAAATTATTAAGAAGATTTGCAGATGCACTTCAAAAATGAATTGATTGTGTAGTTTTACAAGATAGATGTTGAGTCATGAATACTAACCAGTTGTTAACCTGCAGTATGGTGAGACCTGTGTCCTGGGAGAGTTGTTTTTTCTGCTCTTCAGATGGGTATGGATGCTAAGAGATGATAAATAAAGATTAATCAAAATGATTTCTTGAAATGGCATCATAATCAAGATTTAGTAAGTAAATGGTGAAAATGATGCACTTAAATAATTGAACACTTTTTTTATAAAACTACAATAATTTATTGCTTCTATTACATCATACTTTTAAACGTAATGTGCCTAAATGGATGACAAATCTACTGCATCTTTAGAACATATACATTACCCCTCTTTCTCCTCCAGCTCTCCTCTGTTGGCTATTGTGTAATTCATTTGTTTCACTGCCCATATTTGTAGGCATTTTGTTTCTCCAAATGCCTACAAATATTTACCATTTACATTTTTTTTAACCAAAATACTAGTTATTACAATTAGCATTATTATAATAAATGGTGGGAACCTAAGTTTAACCAACACTGTCACCTAAAACAGAATTCTAAAAAAAAAGCTTCTTAAAGGAAAGTTGCCTTTGTTCACTTAAGTTGATTTAAAGCCGCCTGACACTATAAGAACAGCATAAGTAGAGACCAAAGAAATATACAAACAAATTATAAAATGTCACCACAATGTTAGTCTTCTCTCTTACCGAAAGGTGCTGGAAGAGCCAAGCTCTCATAATGTTTGTTGCAACTTTGGGAAAAATTCCTCTTTTTTTGTTATTTCGTCTGTCTCTGTCTGCCTCATCTTCTTCTCCAGTGCTCGGAGATGCTACACTTCCATCCAGCCCATCACCTGAAACAGCAAAATACCCAGTGAAATATCTCTTCATGTGAGGGTATCCTGTGGTTGTGATTCAGTGGAAGTCTACAGATCACTGTGTTGAAATACAACCAGCTATCTTACTATTCACTCTGTTTATTCACTACACAGAGTGTAAACTGTGCAATGTGTTTATACTTTCAATTACTGGAAAATAATGTCATCTGCCATTTTAACAGCTCCTTCTACGTTATTTGATCAGACTCCCTAGATATTTTTGCACAAAATGTTATTATAAAAAATGCAAGTTAGTAACTACAATTTTCTTGTTTTCAGAAATCTTGTTTCTGTAGCTCTGCTAAGTGTCTCTGTATTTTAACTGGTAGAGCATTGCATTAGCAGTGTAAAGTTCAGGTACCTGCATCACTGCAGTTCTCAACACTGTGTGAGTTGAGGCCACAGGAAGCACCAGGAGTGCCAGAGGGGGTTGACATGCAGTCATCCGGATCTCGCAACCAAGGCTGATTCTGGATCAGAGATAGTCAAACACACAAAATTTGTGAGTGGAAACATCTGCTGGTGATATCTGTCAGATGTCAACCAACTCACCTGGTCTGAAAGATTGGTGCAGGAACCAGTAAAATCTTCCATGTCGGATTTGGATCCGCCCTCCCGGTCCTCTAGCACCAAATCAGTGGGCATTTTGCCCTTCAGACAGGTAATGTAACGATGACAAAAATTATCACAGAGATCGTGAACCTGTAACAAGAGACGGATGTCGGACGTATAAATAATCACTGCTTTCAAACAAGTTTCACATCTTTGGTTGAGCATATGTTGCTGACAGGCATGTAATTAATATACAAAATATACAGGAAACACTGACAAGGGGGACACATCATACCTTTTCTAGCTCTAAAAGATGAAATCTTAATACTTGAATTGCTTGGATCATCTGTACAAACACAAACTATGGTTACACATGGATTCAAAACAGCTCACTTTGAAACAATAATAATCATTATACAATATTAGTAAAATTACCAGATTATCCAGTTCTGGATTCGATGAAAAAATGGGTTTTTCAGAGCGAATCTAAATGTATGAACAGGAAAATCTTTTAGCAATGTTATTCAATTATATTTTGGGATTAGCAGATAATTTTCTGGAAAACTTGTTTTGTGTAACTCACTTGTTTGGCAAAGGCTGCAATGTCATCATTAAACGATTCAGAGGAACAGACATCACTATGATTGGTCATAACAGAGAGGTGGGCAGGGTTTAACAAAGAGGTGGAGTCCCGTGGCGAGCAGGTGGCGAGTTCACACTTTTCAAAAACCAGGGCCAGGAGTGGAAACAGAGGATGACTGCATATACATACACAGACACACACGATGTAAAACACTGCACATAAACTATACTGCAGATCTTATTCTACCTTAGAGTCTTGTCAAAATTATCATATGCATGATAGGATTATAGAGATAGGATATATGAGATAGGAATATATATTTTATTTCTTTATTGAATTTATATGAATAAATATGTTTTATATGGGTACATCACTAATTAAACTTGGTAACACCAACTAATAAATTGTTTAGCTGTCAAACCAGGTTGAGCTATTTAAAATAGCTATTTAGCTATTTAACAAGGTGAGGCTATTGTAATCATGATTTCTAAACTCCTCAGCAGGCCTTAAAGGGCAGCATGTATTGGCCCAAAGACACATAACACGCATCGGCATGTTTTGTGGAGTAACATCTTACCCATAGATTTGGTCCCTGTAATGTTTGAGGGAGTCAGGCACAGTGTGGCCATAGTGTGGTGGAGGAAGTGACCTTATAGCATCTCCATAGCCTCCCACAGCCATGGCATCAGAGCCTGGGTACTGAGCCAACTCCTCATACTGGAGAGAAAAAAAACATCTTAAAACTGAAGTGAAAAAAGAAAGTGAAAAGAAAGATTTTGACTTGTAAAGTCTGATGTCAGTGTTAGATGTGCTGCTTGTGTGGCTGGATTTGTTGCAGTTTATTATAACTACACACAAGATTGACACTGTTTGCGTATACAAGCTAGTAAGAGGCTGTTTGAGGCTGCTGCTAATTGTGTCTCCTCCTCAATAAACACTAGTTGCGGTAGGCTTTGATGTGCAATTTTTCAGAGTGCTAAGTAACATTCATATTCACCCAGGGACATAAACTATGAAGAAAAAACTCTCCATCTAACGCATAAGGTTTATAATTAACAGCCCTGACATACAAATACATAATGGCATCCAGTCCTTATTTTTCCTAACTGGGCGATTTTAAAGTTAACTTTCTGATAAATCACAAGCCCCAATACAGAAATGCTTAATTTGCTATGATTAGCCAAATAACATAAAACACAACAAAGAACTACACTTTTGGGTCGGAATAATATTGATAAAACACCTTTTATCAATATTATCTATGGAACTACCATATTCCTTGGCAAAAAATATTCCTCAAAACCACATTCTTTTATTTAGCATCATTTTTAGGTTTGAGAAAGCATTTTTTTGTGATATATAAATTATATGTTTGCCATAATCTTTGTTCTTTGTGATATATATTCACTATTATTAAAAAGCAAAATAATTATAAACATGATTGCCAACTGCAATCACGTACAATCATGTACAGTCATGTACAAACGGCACATGGAATTTAAAACTGAATACAGTTACATGAATTATAATCGTTGCAGCAAATGAGATACGGTAACTGATGAGCTCTATTAAAATAAAGCAGCTAAATAGCAGCTATAATGTTTGAAAATGTTATAAATATAATGTTACAAAACTATTCTAGTTTCAATGATAAGTACAAAATAACCAATTTTGTTCAACAAATACTGCATGCAACAAATGCTGCTTTCTGTATTCTAAAGATCAAGCACTGCACAAATATATGACAACAAAAACTCACATAAACATACAGTATAAAACATAAACAACATATGAAGATATTTTGTGTGGGTTAACAAATTAAAGTCATAATGTCAATGTGATTTTAGTTTTGCCTTTTTGAGAAGGGCAAAATTGAACAGATTTGTATTGCCAACAAACACTGCAATCAGTGTCAATGAATCTCTTGGATCATTTCACTCATAATGAAGAAAAAATATTGCACAGACAGATCTAAGAGCTTATTTGAGATTGAATAGACTGAGACTGAAATGAGATTGAATAGATTTAAAATAAATTACCAACATCTCTACGAAGACACTGAGCCTGTCAAAAACCTCCATTTGCCCGCTTACTGTAGCACAAAAGTTGACCTACTTATCAACTTGATTTGCCTTTCTCGGGCCTTAATGCTCTCTACACTATCTCATCTTTGATCTTTATCGCCTTTATGAATACATGTAATTTATATTAACAATGATCTCTGGATAGTTTAGTGTTTAAGCACTTTTGTCAACAACAGGACAAAACATCTAAACAAGTTGTGTTCTTTATATTTAAGTTTTTTTAGTTCTATATAAGAGTAATTAAATATACACAAACGTGTTGTTCTTATTTTCATTATTAAAACAAATCTAGACATAGCCAAATTGAAATTACTGATAGTACTTAAAATGTTACAGAGTTAATGTTAATTTTACAAATTATTTGTTACTAATTACTATATAATAACTGTCATTATTATGCAATTAATGCAGTACTTAATATATTAAGCAACATTTATAACATATATATACATATATAACATATATATTTATAACATTAATAATAACATTTCATATAAATTCATGTATGTAGGTAATGTATGTAAAAACATAAACCAAACATATAAGTTTAAACTTAATTTGTGATGAATTATATAATGTACTAATGTATTATAAATTGTTACAGAAAATGTAAAGTCGCAAAATAGAAATAAACTTTTTGTACTGTAGGCTACATACAGATTGTGCATCATTTTAATACGATTATATTTAGTTAGGTTTAGACATTCGCTTAATTGGTCTTTTATATCCACCCTGTAGGAACCTTTGCATTAAAATATGATTAAAATTAAAATAAATAAAGGACTTACCCTCTTCTCCATGCGATACGGAAGCCGAGCTCACACACTTAGTGACGGAGGACAACACACACCAGACCAGCAGATCTGACACACTAAAACAAACAACATCCTATTACAACCTGAGCATTTAGACATATAATCACGTATGCCGTATTCATATATACTGGTACAAAAGTATTATTGGTTTTGGAGCATCATGAATGCATGCACGGTGTGCATAATAGAAGTGGATTTGTGGATAAGTGGAAAAGTATTCATCAAAACAACTCTGTTACTCTTCAGACTGTTTGAGAAATGTATATAATGATGTTTATAGCACACATTATAGACATAACACCATTACACCCGTGAAAATTGTATGGTTATGAAAATGTGGCTATATTATGGATACTGTACATTAGAACACGCAAAGATATCCCACCTTAATAAAAGCTTAACAGCAAAGACAACGTGGAGCGGCCCGAGTATCCAATATCAGTGGTGCGTCCGGGATGATGTCGTGTCCTTTCCGCGTTATCGATGTTCATGAAGCGACGTGTCGGGATCAAATGCGTCTCGCTACAATGAGCGATGGAGCTTTAAACCGGAGAGAGGGAGAGAGATGGAGACTGGGAGTTGTTTAGGGGGTCAAAACACGACGGGGTCTCTCACCCCCACCTCCCCACCTCACACACGCGCTCGCGCATTACAAACACGCACGCACACACACTTGCATTACAAATGCGGAGGCTTTCGTTTTATCTGAGCGCATTGCTTACACGCGCGCATTCACTCAAGCACACAGCCAAAGCTAACTGACTCTTATCGTAGCTATTGCAGCGTACAATCTTTTGGTCTTAATTATAGGTCTTAATTATATAATGTCATGTAATGTCCAAAGCAGGTCTGCTTCGATGCGTGCATTGGGTTGCAACGATAAATCTGACACACACATGCATTATTTTGCTCACGTTATTTTGCGACTCACATGCAATACAATAACTGTAGATTAAATACAGTGGCCCCTAGAAGGTGTTTATACACTTGGGTCACACTTAAAAATGTATGACTGTCATTGCATTAGATTACAAAATGTTAAACTGTTTGACACATGCTCCTATACCTTTTCTTAACAATAACACCACTATGATATCACATATCTTTTGGAGTAACCAAAGGTGCAGAGTATGTTTATGTAAAATGTCTATAAACATATTTCACTACTTAGTTTGACAACAATTATGTGTCCAAATAGTTTATTTTACCTGCGTATATATATATATATATATATACATATAATTTAAAACACTGCGACAACTGTACGCTTGTATACTTATATGATACTTATAGCCTTAAAATGCAATCAAGCTGTAATCAGTTGATAACACTAATGGCCAATTATCTAATAACTAACATGCATCGTCAATAAATAACATTCCCTATTATAAATAACAGCCACATTATCGTGCCATTGTTTTAATTGCAGTGCAAATTACAGCAGTATGTTTCTCTAATTTATGACTGTGTTGTCACATGGGAAAATTGTAGCTCAATGCTTTTAGCTAATTATATAAATATGTGCCATTGTTGGATGGTTCAAACACCCAGTAAAAAACATATTATTCTTATGTTAAGAAAATGTTTGTCTTCTATCATCCAATGCATTTTGCCAGATAGCCAAACATATAAAACAGGCAAAGTTTAATAAAAAAATGTTTGTATTTCTAGCACAAATGTATTTGTCATAAATGTAAAATTGGTGCAAGCTGTCACATGAATGTCACATGATGTAATTGTATAAATACATGTATTAATTCATTTCAGTTTCTGTTAGCCAAAAGAAAAGTTTTATATTTTTTGTTTGTTACTTTTTTAACAATGTGGCAAAATGATTTGTGTTTCGTAATTGTTTAACAGTTTAAATATTATGTCCTATGATACATTTTAAATGAAGCTATGTGTTGTATTTGTGATATGTAAGCAAAAATAATAGGCTTTAAATATGTAGCAACCAGCATAACTGTCATTTAGAAGAACCTGTTCCACAATGGGTCAAACGTGGTCTTGTGTTGTAAATTACCCTCAAATAACATAATAATTATTCCACAAGTCCTCTAAAATGTTCCCCGCTGCGCGAGCCCTCAACAGGCGGTCAAAACTTTAATCACCGCAACGCTCTGCTCCTCACCGCAACGCTCTGCTCTGCGGCCGGACCAACGCTCACGGTGGGCGGCGGGCGGGAGGACATAAGCGTCGCACAGGATCAGGCGATCTGTGGCCTTTCAACCCCACGGGAGGTGACTGGCCAACAGAGATGATCATAGCTAAATAAAGGCATTAGCAGAGGAACAACAGTGATTGTAAAGGCGCTCAGTGGAGCAACGCCCTTTGAATGCAGCCTTTAATCGGGTATTTCCACTTGTTACGCGTTTTGTTATTTCATACATAGGCAGTCAAAAGATATGTGTTATGTCAATCTACTGTACGTTTCCTATGTATTTTCTCCTTTCGAACACGTGAAGCAATGGTTTCAGATGGAATTCCCGTGGAATTTTGATATAACAATATGAAATGTAACATTTTCCCCCGAGAACGATCTGAAAGTTTTGGTTGCAAAAATAAACCTGAAAAGTACATCCTAGATAGTTATTTACCTCCAGCTAGTGATTGAACTATACATTAACTGGGTTTAATCATTTGCCAATATATGGAGATTACAATTTCAGACTAGTTAACATTTTTGGTTTAGTTATAATTGTTCGTAGTTCTTCTGGTAGTTCTGCTTTTAAAATCAAACAATAGCGGTGGTAATAAATAATGCTGTGTCTTAAAACCATGGTAATACAAATGTGTAAGTGTTAATGTGATAGTTCACCCAAAACTGAAAATTCTTACATGAAAATAATTTACTCTCAGCCCCATATTGTTTCAAACCCATATGAGTTTCTTATGGAAAACAAAAAGGAGATGATGTCCCACAGCCTTAGTCACAGCTGATTTCACCATTCTTTAAAAAAATCTTTTGTGTTCTACAGAACATTGGAAGACATAGAGGTTTGGAAGGGCATGAGGGTGAGTAAATAATAAGAGTACTGTCCTTTAACTATGTATGTTATAATATAATATATAGTAAATATTGTATATATATGTACCAACGTTTCAGTAAATATTGAATACATTAAATTTGTTCAATGCATTATATTTATAATATATTATATTGGCCACACTGCACTCCTGCACCAGCCTCATTTATTGATAAAAACATATTAGTCAATCACAGCCATCAGTCACGTTTTGTGAGTTTTTGGCTATAATTGTGGGTGTTTTTGGCAGTGAAAGTGAGGGGAGATTGTGTTTGGAGAATGAACCCATTAGTGTTGTGGCGTGAAGTCAGTGTGATGAGATGTTTTTTACTTTTGTTTTGTTTGTGGCTGTTTGTTACTTCCTACCCAAAATGTGAATGTTTGCTTTGTGGCATTTGTCACTGTATCTGTATGTCTGTGTGCTTATGTTAGTCAATGTAATTGTGGCGTTGTAAAACAATGTTACTCTAAACAATAGGGGCCAAAGACGCCATTAAGACAGTAGTCATTTAAATGCATAAAACTGACACACACACACACACACACACACATGAACATCCTCCACAGAATGTACTTTATCATCTTTATATTCTGTAAGCATACACATAATTGTACTTTATCACAAAGTTTAGTACAGCGTCATTCTAGATCTTAGTGTAGTTTCATATTGATAATACGGCCAGACCTGCACCTACAGTTTATGACGGTACTGACCTCTCAAATTAACATCCACACAAGCCCTGGCAGTCTCTCAGACCTGACCTCTGACACCTGGACTTGTATCTGCTGGGAGCAGTGTGTATCCCTCAGGGAGTCGTTTTCTGCTGTTTTTTAATCCCAGATCTTCAAGTCAGGATCTCACTATTACACACTAACAGTTTTCGGGCTCACAGTTTTTTACACTATTGATGATTGTTTTTTATTTTAGTTCACTGTTGGTGTGTTGATAGATTGTTTATATCTTAGCAAGGAACATTTGCAGCATTTCCTATGTTATGTTCACGCTGGGATTGCTTCTGTTGAGTATTTGTAAAGCACTTTGGTCAATTTTTGGATAAAATAAATTATTTTGTATATTGTTTTTGTTAAAATAGGATGACGGATGATGTCATAGTATTATGTGGCACAGTATTATAACAACTAACAAGTATCAGACAACTAAAAATAACCCAAAAGTACCATGGTATTACTGATAAATTGTATAGCTTAAATGTACTGTAAGTCACTGGATAATAATGTACCATAGTAGTCCTATGTTTTAGTATGAACAGTAGCATAATAATTTAGCTTTATTTTTAAAGGACCATGAAGTAGTAATTGAAAGCTGTAATATTGTGGTGTTGTTCTTGTGCAGAAAAGTCACTTGTGTTGGCCACCCAGGCTAGTTAAAAGCGTTTACCTTTACTCTATCACCCAGTGTAACCCTAGCATGCAGGTCAGTGTAGTGCAGCACTGAACATCAAAGAGAATCAAGCTTACCTATAGCAGTGACCCATCAGACAAAGAGAGAGCTCTTAAAGGGGGTTAAAAGAGAGTAAGAGGGTGAGAGTGCTTTTTTATGAGCATGCACCTCTCCAGTTACTCTGTCATCTGACTGGACACCCATAAATATTCTTTCGATCTTTCCCATCAGGCCTCTTATCCCATGTATAAGCTCCCCCTCTTGATTAACTATACTTTACATGTTTATTGCATCTTAGAGGTGTTATAAAGTTATAGTACAGGTGAATATCACTATTTTGAATCAGAAAGACTTATTTCAGAAGAGATTAGAAGAAAGAGATAATTTGTACTCAGGAGTCATTATAAGTGGTTGGTATCCTGAGGAGACATGTGCTATTACTTCTCTTTTAATTGGAAGTGAAAAGACTTGAAAAAATTCCTATAGACTTGCATTGAAGGAGGGATTAAAGTCATATCTACAGACAAGAATATGACAGAGGGATAGGCTCTTTTAATTTGTTTCAGTATTAAACCACCCTAAAAACCCTAGCAACCACTCAGAACACCCTAGTACACCCAGAATGCAACTGCATCTCTGCGTCTCTTAGCCTAACCAGCTGAAAGACACAATAAACCACAAAAAACACCAAAACCAACCAGCTAATATAGGCAAGAGAGGCCTTGCTAGCCACCATAGAATGGTTTACACAGTATTTTAAACACACTTGTCCTGCTTTTTCTAATTTGTTTCTTTTTTATTTGTAATTATGCAGCATCAATGATTAGAGAAACCATCGCTATCTTAACTTTTCTTATCCGCCAGTCCAACTCTGTTGTTCTTTTTTATCCTCAGCTCCCTCAATCTCTCCCCTCTTTCTCATTTCCTCCCTCCTTCCAATGGTCTTTTTTACAGATGGAGATTAACTCCGCGCTGGAGCACCATCCGTTTCCCTGACTGTTTGTTATTAAAGAGATGGATGGTGGCTTGCAGTGCCAGCCCGACGCAACCGCAATTACAGCAGGCCTGTGATAGATAGAGGCAAAGAGTCAGAAGATGGAGAGAAGGAGATAAAGAGAGGGGCATCTATCACTGCCCTTAATCTACCTGCCATTCTGGGGGTAGAGGGTTGCAGAGGGGGAGGAAGAATTAGAGAAGATTCTGGTCTATAAAAGATGCAGATGTGTCTGCTTAGCTTTGCATTCTTTGTAATTGCTGAAAATGTGCAAAATATTTTCAGTCAGTGCTGAGGCATAATGAACATGCCTTTATTTTACATATGTATATAAATATTGAGTTGTAATCTTAAAACACTGTTATAAATTATGTAATTTGGGATTTATAATATAAATCTAAAATTATTACGTACATGGTGGGCAACTGGCATTGCTTTGGGTTGCCATTTGTTGTCCAATGTAATATCTGGGTCTTAAAGCTAAACCAGAGAACCACTTAATTAGCCATTGGTGTACAAGGATCAGTCAGTTGTGCTGCATGTAATCAATTCTTGAAACATATATATATATATATATATATAATCAACCTTTCTTTCTTGGGATGTAAACATGTGGTATAGAGGTATGAACAATGTCTTGCAGAGCTTCTGCAAGACATTGCAAAGAATAATGTTCTTGCATTAACATTATTAGAATGTTTTTGTAATGTTATATATCATATATCAAAAACATTACTGTAAAGTATTTCGTGAAATGCTTAAATAAATTACATAATTAAACAAATATTTAAATAATGTTTTTTTAACCAAGCAATAACATTAATACAACATTTAAAAAATGGACATTTTAAATGTTCCTTAAACTTTTAAAATAACATCTGTAATCGCAATTTGAAAAAGTTCAAAACATATTTTAAACCAAACTGCCTAAGTTGTTTAATCAGTGGCCCTGTGATTGAGCTGTTGTCCTCAGGAGACCTGCATTTAAGTTTGGCTCAGGCACACTCCCAGGTTCTTAAAAGGTTATTCACAACGATACCATAAGCCGCTTTCGCACCTGGTAGTTCTAGGAACTAACACCCCCTCAGAACCATTAGTTCCCCGTAGTACATTTTCCTGGTTGCATTCACACCAAGAGTAGAATCCTAAAGTGAAGTCGGCCAACAGTGATGTTGAACCTGTTCATCAACTGAAATGCTGCGATAAAATTAAAACTACTTAAGAATGAACAATTCATGGAAAATTCACCAGCGCCATCCAGAGTGGATTCAGGACTGATGTGCAGTTTCATAATAGGAATGCTGTGCCCTTAATATACATGTTGTGATAGTATGTTTATTAAAAAGTTATTTGACTACATATAACCTGTGTGTTAAATGGCTAGTGTCAGTGTTTTTTATGTGTTCAGCCAAACAGCATACATTTACGCCACAAATAGTAGGGACTTTTTAAGACTCTGAAGTAGGTGTTGATTTAGTTCTCTTAAAAGGTGTTATTGAACTAAAATAGCTCCTAATTTCTGCAGAACAAACATGACAAAAAGCAGAACTTCCATCAGTAGTTCTAGGAACTACAATAAAGTTCCTGTGGTCCACAAGCCCCTTTATACAGATGTTAAAGATTCTTTATGAAACCATACAGCCCAAAAATTATTCTTCCATGGCATCATTAAACACCTTTCTTAAAGAGTGTGGTGCACTTTGATTTTATGTCTCTCTATTTTTGCAAACTGACCAAAAAATATAAAAAAAGGTTAACAATTCTGTCAATTTCTGTATAATTCACTGACAAGTACAAAAACATATTTTAAAATGGTGAAAAATTTCCCCCTTTTTTCCTATAGACACAACAAATGTATAACAGGAAAGAGTCAGGAGACATAGGGCAAACAGGATTAGGAAACATCACAAAACACTCACAGTTCTGTTTGGCTGTTAGGCCACAGCTTCAGTGCAGATGATTGTGATGTTATATCACCTTGAACAGCCTTTTTCAGAGCTTCACACAAATGAAAGGTGCAGGTACTATAGTGAAACACCAGACTAACGACACAATTGATCAAAATGTCACTCCATGCCCTCAGATAACAAACACACACCTGTGGTGAACAGACATCAAGCCCTTCAGAGTAGTGTGTAATGTGTGTGCGTTTAGTGTAACACGATACAGTTTTTATTCTCCAGTGTTACAAAAATTATATAAAAAATCCAAGGTTCTCCCATAACCTGTCCTCCCTCTCATCTGCCCAGTGGTGTGAGGGATGGGATGGAGGGATTACCACTCTTCCGCTGGTCACAGAGATGATGGATGGACAGATGTGGAGAAGGACAGAGGGAAGTAAGAGAGATGACCAATGGAGGAACGCTAAGCCAAGTGCTCAGTAAATCTAATAGAAGGTCTGCTTTGCATCAGGCACTGACAGATTGTTACCAAGGTGTTATATTGTACAGTCGCTTTACTGCATCTATCTATCTTTCTGTTTGTCTGTCTGTCTGGATCTATCTATCTGCTTTAATGCTATATAACCTTTTCTTAAACCTCCTAAAGTTTGAGGTCTATCTTGTCAAACTTTCCTTTTAGTGCAACAGATGTCTTGACACACTACCAAAATGTCTCATGATACAGTATATGTAGGATAATGAAATTAAAATCTTATAATACAACTTCATTTACAAAGCAAAACTCTTATTTAACACAAAACTTGCATGAAACGTCTGTGGCACATTTTCATACAGTGTAGCATAGCATCCCTGTTTACACAAGTGTGTGTGTGTTTTTCCTCTGCAGCCCATGTGTGTTTGTATCAGCATTTGAAGTCATCTGTAAGTGTCGTTGTGCTGTGACCTGGCTAAGATCAGATGAAGTATGCCTCCACCCCTCCCCTCCACCTGCCCACCCTGCTCCATTTGTTATGGAGTAGCTGTCGGAGTGCTGTGATTGGTTGTTGTGGGAGACAGATAGCCGATAGGCCCTGATTAATAGTTGTGGCTCTGGCACTTGCTCATTGATTAAGGGAATGGGGAGAAAAAAAAGAGACTTCTATGTCAGCCTCTTAGCTTCTGCTTATCTTGTTGCAGTGTTGTGATAAAGCTTAATTTGTAGGCTGATTTTAATAAAATGTAATGCACAGTGATGTGAGTACCAGAACTTCTTTAGCATGTGTGCAATATGAGTCTGTCATATGTAGTTCTGTATAAATACATGTGTTGTATAACAATGTGAGTGTCATGCAAACATAAAAGTCTTCTAAATGACTTGTATAACAACATAATTTAAATAGATACATTTAACAACATATTTTTGTAATGGTACCAGATATAAAATAACAGATACCTTTCAATTTAATTTGCATAACAATTATATAATACATAGCAAAAGGTTAATTTTTATAAATATAAATGCATTTAGTAAATATTAATTTATAGAAGTTGAAGTATATTTTGATGCTGTAACTGGTTACCATTTCTTTTCTATTTTCTTTTAGCGATTTATTCTTACATTGTGTGTTAAAATTATTTTTTAAAAATAGTCAATGTTTTGTATTATTTGTATTATGCATACTTATAATAAATATAAAACATACAAAAATTCAGCTTCAAAAATTTTACATTTAGTTTAAGTTACCCTACTCAGTTTCACAAGTGTATATGTTTATATATGTCTGTTTGTAAGCTAAAGGGGATAAAGAGAGCAAAGTGGACTATGTGTATGTGTGAGTGAGAAAGAGAGCAGGGTAGCTGAATGAGCTTTCTCAGTGGGGGGGGTCAGTGGTGGGAGGTCATGACCTAGTCGACCCCGGGGGAGTGAAGATCATCAATCAGCGAGAGGCAGGACCAAACAGCAGGGTCCGAACACACCCCTTGTCCCCTGAACCACCCCCTCACACACACACAAGCAGATGGCCTTGAAACAACTGCTTCTTGCTCACCTTACAAACACACATTCACAGACTGTGTATGATTGATTTTCTGTTTCGTCTGGTGTTCAGACAGTATTTCACATACTCCTGTTTGTAGAATAAAACAATGCATAGAAACTATTGATTAACCCCATAATCTACATATCATTCTGTAGTGATATTCCTTGTGCAGTGATTATATATGGGAATATACCAGGATAATCCTCTTGCTTTTAACAATTTACGATATGCTGCAATCCTACAAAAACAGTGCATAGAGCCTACATTAGTAAATTGTAAAATGTACCATACAAGTTTTACAAGATCCATCTATAATGTAGATTATCTTGTATATAAGATGTTACATTAAATTTGAAGCACTTACAGCTTAAGCCATTACTCATGCAGTGATTTGATAAATGTTGTTCACTCTAATAAGTATTTACACATCAACCATAATCACTTTTCTGGCTGGTACTGTAGTTTGTGAATAAGATTGAGCTGCCAAACCAACAGCACCTCCTGCTGTATAAAATCCTGCTGTGTTCAAAGGTTTAAAATGAATATTTTAGATTTTCTAAAAAAAATCTATAAGCACATCTCAGATTAGCATAGTAATACTAGTCTGTTCAGGGTGTTCTTACAAATTTGCATCTTGTTGAGAGCAAAATAACATGAATAATCTAGATCACACATATTTTTGACATTTTTGACTCAGAAAAGTCTAAGTTACAATTTTACTAAAACAGAATAAACCTTTAGACAATAAAAAACTAAAGCATAAGCATTATTATAAAAGTACTAAGAGATCAAAATTGTTTAATAGTAAAATAGGTAATAAACCTTTTAATTTACAAACTCACACTCCCAAAAGACACACTTAGACTATGTTTAGAAATGGAATGGAAGTACTATTACTATTTACTGAATATTTGATAGTGTACACTGTATACTTTCAACTATTCCTTGGCCTGATGGTTATTGTAGTAACGTCATTTAATTACATATCTATGTGCAGTATTGGCAATCATATTAGAAATAAAGCCTTTTTACTTTTGTCAAATAGAAATAGTAGTTCAATAAAGAATTGAGGTTAAAATTGTGGGTGAAATCTTTTTATAGCTAATTGAAAAAAAATTAACTGCTAAAAATGTAAATAATATATAATAAAAATAGTATTATATTTATTTTAAACCTAAACCTGGTTACATATTGTTAATATTTATGTTTAAAATAAGAATGAAATATTTAAAAAAAATAAGACAACAAGATTAAGATATATTAAGATATAGTCTCTGTGTAACGAAGACTCAGGGACATGTGGATCCATATGCAGCACTTTAATCACAGGGTAGTCAAAAACAGGCAAAGGGTCAAACACCGGAAAACAGAGCAATGAGGGCAAGACAATATCAGAACGAGAAGGCAGGCAGAGGTCAGGGCAGGCAGAAAACAATCGTAAACGTAATCCAATGCAAAAATCAAGAGGTAGGCAGCAAACAATCAAATACGATAAACAATCCAAACAAAACCAGGTAATCAACAAAGAAAACCGCTCTAAAATGTTTGACTGGGCAAAACAACACATCGCAATGAGTTCAAGAAAGTCCGGGGCTTAAATAGCTGGGTAAATTGGGAAGAGGTGCGGCAAACAAGAAGTAATCAGCCCTAGGTATGGGGAACATGGGAATTGTAGTTCGATAGACAACTAAAATTCTGGTGAAGGCTCCCTCTGGCGGCGAGGGGAGGCGGAGCGGCAGCCTCCTCCGTAACACTCTGAAAGAAAGCCTTACTTTCCCTCTTTTGCACATAAAGTTATCACAGTATGCAAGATTGTGCATACTGTGCACAACCTACATACAATATACTACAGGGAAAATAAAAGTATGCTAGTACAGCCTACAATTCCAATGTGGCCCTTTTAGTCATTTTTTTATTTATGAGGGATGAGCAAGCTCTTGGATGTTATACTGATTTCATTTGGCACATTCATCATCACACAACAGCAAAACACCCTGCTCAGTGTCAGTCATGGTTCATTTATTTCAAAAACAGAAATGTCCTTTAACAGGCATGTCTTGAATTGTCTTCTAACAGAAGATGTCCTCTAATGACTGTATTGTTTTGTTCTGTTTAATTTCTGTAGTAATATTTATTTTTTAGTGCTAAAGAAAAATAAAATATATAATAAATACATAATAGATAAATAAATATGAACTCATACAAAATAATTCCTTTCAGTCATTGATTTACTAGACATGTACGGTGGTGTTTGTGTCTATAGAAATACTGTCCTCTGCCTTTATTTTCTTTTTTTTTGTTTTGGGGTGATTGGGTTTCTAGAAGACAACTAATACTTTGTGGTGTGTTGTACGTGTGTGTGTCTGATTAGAGAGAGAATTTAATTAGATAATTTAATACTTACAGAAGCCAAAAAGTGCAGGTCTGGTAGAATCACTGCCTATAACTATATCTAACTTTAGTGTTATTGAATTCAGTGATGCCCTCTCCTGGCTACACGTGATATTGTACTTTTAATTACACATGGATTGTGTTGAAAATAGGGCATTGCATTGTGGTATATAGTACTCAGCACAGTATGTGCATTACAATTACTTTACACTTTGCTAAGTGTAGTAGGTCACCTGGGTTTTTCAGGCATACAGAAAACGTACATTCTGTGTGCTACTCAAAATAACTGAGATAACAGAGTTAGAGACTATATAACAGAGACTATATAAGCTAAAGATGAGTGTGAACGTGATTAAGCCTTACAACATTTTAATCATACTTTAAAAAAAAGAGAAAAACAAATTAAAAGTATAGTTCACCCAAAATTTTAGAATTAATTAAATTAGATTAATTAAAGCCTTTCTGAATGTGCCTTGTGGAGCATCAAACCATCAGTGTCACGGAGGCAAGACGAGAAGTGTACGATCGAGAAGTGGTCCCCGTGTAGCGTGACAGAGAACTCAATGTGCACGAATGAGCAGGTTAGCCACGCAGTTAATCTGAGAACGCTCCGGCAAAGGAGTAGAGATTTCCACCCAGAAACCCGCGTTCTCATACACGCACAGAAAGGATATATAAACGTCCGCTAAGCGGTACTCACGTGAGTTGAGGTGGCGTTGAGAAGAGCGACCAGCAATGAGAGTAAACATGAACTCAATGTCCGGTGCTGAGTGAACCTTACTTCCTGTTTATATACCCGCGGAGATTACTTCCGGGACCTCGTGACCTCACGTGACTCGGTGCGTGTGACAGTACCCCCCCCTCCAGGACCGCCACCAGACGGACCCGGAGCGGAGGATACCCGACGACGGTAGTCCTGGATCAGAGCCGGGTCCAGAATGAACCGTCCGGGAACCCATGACCGCTCCTCCGGACC
>JAZGTJ010002392.1:0-42828 GCA_036877575.1 Botia almorhae | reverse complement strand
GATGCCCTGAGTATTTGGTGAATTCTCTGAAAACCAAAGCCTCAGACCATGCTTTTCCAGCAAAAAATGTTAAACGACCTAAACGTGGTGAGGCCAATCATATATATACCATGGGATTTTAGTATGTAGTGTTTTTGAAAATGTCTTAGATGCTCTAATTATACCTTTTGTTGTTTAATGCTTTGTGTGTATATGTATTTTTACAACTAGTTCTCAAAGTGAAATAATTTTTTTCAGAAGTCTGTTTTGTCTGTCTATTTTCTGTTTCTCTTTCTTACAGATTAATGCCGAATTCTTGCGCATCACGACCTTACCTTTACAATCAAGATTTATGGCCTCTTTGGACAGAAGCTCTCAGCTTCTCCAGGTTATTAGGAGCAAAGGTGGAGTCCTCCGTGAAAAAACTAAGGACACTATTAAAGTTATGGATCAGGTATTGGTTGCATGTGAACAAAATTGCTTGTGGCAATCAATTTAGTAGTGTTTTGGTCTAATAAAAACAACACATCTTGAACATTTTGTAGAGTCTGGACATAGACATCAGAAGAGAGTGCCTGCTGAAGTGCCTGATCATGTACCTTGGTGAAGATGCAAGCTGTCTGATCAAAGAATACCAGGTAATGTAGACAATGCAAACTACTGAAATTTGTTCTCCAACCATGTTTGCCTTGAAGTTATATTTCACTACCAAATCAACATTTCCCCATGTTTTACTCGCCCTCAAGGCATCCTAACTGAATATGGTTATATTCTTGAAGAACAATACAGGCAAAGTTATAATCCTACGTATCATTTTACTTCCAAGCGGTAGAATGGGAGTGAATTGTTGACTTCTTGAGGGCAGAGGTCGCGTTAACCGATAATTGTCCGTCATTGACAGAACTTTCTTATCAATGACGGAAAAATCTGAAGGCTGTCTGTGACTTTGACAGATTACACTGAGGCTCATCTACTGTAACTTGTAACTGTAATTCCCACCCATGTCCAGTTGGTGGCGAGTGCGCTCCAGTGTAGCAGCAGAGCACTGTCACAAATCTTTTGCTATGGGTTTGATTATGCACAGGTGACTGCACAGAAAATACTACCATCACGCCACATTAAAGAGCGCCAAAACGGTACTTATTGCTTGAATTTTCGAACGAAATGGACATGGACACTTACTTTTCATATCAAAAGTAACACAAAGCTTATCTATTGCGAATTATTGGATGGGAGTCGTACTATGTACTGTTTATTCATCAACTGAAAACAGCATAGACTAAAAGATTGACTGGGATTTACGAATCGATATTGGTCATAATAATGAGAATATATTAAAATCGCTGTCACTACGGGGTGTGGTGTTAAACATGAAAAATTACGCAGTCTCATCTGTTTATCTGTTCCCTTCAAAATAAATGCATAAGCCTTTATCGTCCTGTAGGTTCATAATTAAAAATTAAAATGTGAACAAAAATAAAAGCAATTAAATGTGTTATAATAATTAAAATATGAAAATTAAAATGACGGGTATTAATAGATAACGGAATTTTTATGACCCTGTCCGTCAAAATGACGGGCAATGTTAAAATCTAACGCAACCTCTGCTTGAGGGTGAGTAAGATGTGGGGAAATTTTGATTTGGTAGTGACATATCACTTTAAAGTAGTTCAAGTAATTGTGTTATCATTTATACATCAGCCTGTGTGACTTTCTTCCAAAGAGAGTGAAAAAGTACGCCTTCACCCAAATATTTTGTCATCACTACTGTAATAAACCGTACAAATTTTAATTGTACGCTGAACACAAATGAAGATATTTTAATGAAAGTTAGCAACAGACGTTTGGGCTCTGAATTGACCTCCATAATAGGACAGCTAACTAAATGTTGTAATAAATTTTCAGATGAAGGGGTGTTTTTCTTTTCTTGCACAGTCCCTCAATTACTCTCTGTTCTTGTATGTTTTTAGACTGACCAGAGGGAGGAAGCAGAGAGAGAATTTGAAAAGACCACCATGGCATTTTTTGTGATCCGTGAAAGTGATGCTCTTAGTCGTGCACTGGACATTTTCATTGTCATTGACGGTGTGGAAGTACTAAATGAGTTGCCCTCTGTTGCATGTGCCTGTGCCATGATGTTTGGACTCATTTATGCACTGAACTTAAAATATCCTGAAGGACTCAAATATACCTTTAAGGGCTTTCAAAAAATAATCATGGACATAGAGTAAGCAGATGAGCTGAAGGGCGTAGAACCTCTCTTCAAAGCTGCAGGAGTAAGCAGATGAGCTGAAGGGCACAAAACCTCTCTTAAAAGTTGCAGGAGTAAAAAAATTTTCCTTTTACCCAGCTACAATGTTCTGCTGATGGTAAATTTTTTTGAAGATGTTGGACTGTATAAAGCCTTTTTTTTTTACAAAGTTAACTGTACTACTGTTTACTAAACCCGATTTGTTTTATGTTGTTTACTCATCCTTAAGCTATTCAAGTATTTAACTTTAATCAAATTTGGTTCAGATACATTTTATGACAATTATGAGAGAAGTTTCATTTTTGGGTAAACTATTTTATGAAGGTGAAAAGACTTTTTTTTCTGTCTATTATTGGCTAATTTGGTTTTATACTGCCCATTTTAAATGAGTTTTTGGGCCAAAATAGTTTTAAGTTAAGAAGAATTCTAAAGGTTTGATTGTGTAGTCAGTTCTAATGGACTGTTCATGGAAAGATTACAGAATTCTAAAGGTGTTATTGTGTAGTCAGTTCTGATTGACTGTTCATGGAAAGATTGCATGTTTCTCTTTGAAACCATAACTGATTCTTATGGTGAATTTACATTGTATCCAGTGTGTCTATGTATATGGATACTAAAAACTGTTATACAGTATGTTTTTGTAACAACACCTTGTAGAAATGTTTTATGACAAATTGTCAAGTTTATGTTGTTTACATTGTTAGACAGTGTGTATTTGTATGAGGATACTGTACACATTGTAAAAAATTTTGTTATGACAAAATAAATTGTCAAAAGTTTGATGCTTGAAGTCATTCATCTTAGACAGATGATAAAATTACACATTCTAAAAAGTAAATACATTTCTTTATATTACATTAATATTTTAAATTGTATTTGTTTGGATATTTGGTTAGATGTAAAGTAAAAGAATTAAGTTAATACAAAGAGAAAACGTTAAGACAGTATAATTTGAGATTTCATTAAACTTAAACACTTTATTTGATTCAAAGATACTTTTTGCTTTGGCTAAGTAATGGATAGTTAATTATTTTCAAAGTAAAAATTTTAAGTTCATAAAAAGTAAAGTAATTAGATGTAATAAGTTGACGCAAAATTTTTACTTTGATCCAATAAAACACTTTTTTCAGTGTAATCCACTTCCAAGCATCTTGTTTGTGAAAACTGATCATGTAAAATCGGAACAACAGCCCTGTTTTAGGCTTTTTGGTTTTTCATCTAATTTAAGAGGAACATTTATGTAAAAGATCGAATAATCAGAATAATTAAAATTCAAAATCGCTACATTTGGAGATAGATCATTTTCACTGGACAGAAATGGTAAGGAATGTAATCGAATTTGAGCTGTCACAATAATGTCAAAAGTATAATAATGGCCTCTGAGATGTAGTGGACTGTAAGTTGTTTTACATTCTATAATCTGTCTATTTTTGTTTGTGTCCAACAGAAAGGCAATAAAACTTAAGAAAATGTATTGCAAAGCAAACAAAAGTCCAGAAATGCAGACTGAACCTGGAGTCTGTGGATGCCAGTGATGTGGATAGAGCATCTAGCCAGACAAAGTTAATAAAATAGAGTTCAGGCTGAAAAGATGTCCACATTAACTATGAAAGCCTTTGATTCATTTTAAATGTATTCTAAAAATTGAAATGCAATTTTTCATATTCTTTTTCTTTTTATCACAGACGCAGCGATCCAGATCTTTTCTGGCACCATGAGGTGCCAATCGTTGATGGCAATGGACCAAAAATGTATTTTTTTTACATTTATATGAGGTAGAGGAAACAGTTTGAACCAAATATTTGTATTGATGATTGTAATTTGATTATTGTATACGATTGTTGTTATTTGTTTTTTATAATGTTTTTATAATTTATTTGTGTTTTTATAATGAAGGGCTACCAGGGATTTTTGCACATATAATACATTTGCATAAGGGTTTGTTAAAATGTATTGCCTGTTAAGCTTATTTTGCTGTTTTGTTTTCTCATCTTTCTACTGTTTTGCTTTTTAGTGTTGTATTTGTATAGCTTATACTGTATAGCAGTATTTTATTTTCTGTGCTACAGAAACAATGTTGAATTGATTGAAGGCAGCTATCAGTTCTAATCAAGAATATTAACCTCTGCCAGTGTTGATATGGTTGCATATTGTACACATCACTGGAATACAGCAATAAAACCACATACCTCAGTCTTGCCACCCGCATCTCCACCTGAATTCTTGCTTTTCTTTTTTCCTCCATCTTTGTTATTCTGAGGAAGACAAACAAGAAAGGGTGTGACATTTATTACTGGCGGCTGACAAATTGTTATTACTGTAAACAAACCACGTGGAATTCAAACGTGTCACTCCACCCAATTTAAAGTGATACAGAAACCATACCTGACGCATACCTCAATGCAAACCTATAAATAACCAGGTCAAAAAATAATAATTTAAAATAATGCTATCATTTCGTCGTATTATCCATTTAAGATACTGATCACAAACTGAAAAAAATGGAGTATTGTGTATCAAGTGTATCTGATTCTTCACTAGATAACCACTGTGATCGTATGCACATTTTATACCTTCTTCTCATCCATGTTCAGATCCTTCATCTGTTCTGTCATCGTCTCGTCCGCCATAACTAGACGACAATACAGGGACAAACAATTGTCACGATTCTACAATCTGCAGTTTGGTAACGCGTCTCTTGATTCAGAACCGGCACGAACGCTTCCTGGATACTGCAAAACTTCAAAGCTGATGCAACGTTACTATACATTTAGGATATAATCTGTGATTGGTGGCTCACTGTGATTGACTTAAATATAAACCAATCGGCAGTACGATTCGGTTTAGAAGGCGTAGTTTGATGATGTAACGCGAACAACCTCATCTACGACTAGATCTGGACTAAAGAGCATCAGTGAGCCACATGCTATATGGACAAATACGTGGATTATTCATTAAAAAATCCAATATACTTAATAATCTTAGGCATAGTGACAATGCTAAGTTTTTCAATCAAATACGCTTTCCTGTCAAAGGTTTACATTTAAGGGATAATTACTTGAAGCGTAGTCAGAACAGTGCTCGCTAATGGCATCTGGTGGTCATTCAAATGGAGAGCAGCTATTAATAAGAGCACAATATGGTAGAATTATATGCAGACATCATCTTATAGGCTACCTATACACAAGGCATTTATTTACATTGTGTGGTTAAAGCAAGCCTACTGCGTAGGTTATACATCTGACCTAGCCTTCTACAGCTAACTTAGTCCTTCACACATTATTTCGTAGGCAAGACTCATGGGATTTTTTAGGAGTTATAATATATTATATGATTTTCATAATATATTATTATAAGTTAAGCATTTTTTCTGCCATTGAGAACACTCCATAGAATTTAAAGAATTTAAATGTAAAGATCCTTGTCCTTAACCAGAACTGACCACGGTAATATAAGGTAATTAGGTAAAAGTGCTATAGATGAGTGACTGTTACATATTAGGTGTAATTTAGCATATTTTTCCTGTTGCTATTTCTGACCCTTCACAGTGGCATTTTCATCTGCTTTGTTTCCATTCCATCCCTCGACTTTTCAGAAGATCTAGAGGAAGCATTCACAAATGTTTTGACAGCACAACTTCGCACTACTTTAGACAAACATTAAAGCCGTCAGTGGTTATTTATTTTTAATATTAAAGCTTCTGCTATTGATCATATGTTTACAGATTGCTTTCTTCTATTGTCACACACTCTTTAGAGCTCCTGTGTCAATGTTATCACTGCATGTAATAGCAGAGCATTTAAATTAGCTTCATACTCCCCTGAACAGGATTTACATATTCATTTAGAAAGGCAAACTGTAAAACCCGTAACAAAGACTATTAACTCAAGGGTGCTATGAACTTAGAATGCAAGTATAAATAAATCCCATGGATTCAAACTTACATTTGCACCCTGGAAATAGCTGGGGACAGTGAGCCCATGCCATGTGTAGTCCTTAAACGCCCATTTGTATACATTTGTCTTTCAGCTCTCAATTTTTAAAGCTGGTTTTGAGTAAATGTGTCATGTCCACTTACGCTCATGCATTTTTGAAGCATAAACCAAAAAAGATAAAAAAGATAAAAAAGACAAAGACAGCACAGAAGACCATGCGTAACGAAGAGGCTGAGGCATGTGGATCGATTTACAGTACTTTAATGATCGTAGTCAGACAATAGTCAAAATCGTAGGCAATGGTCAAAATACCGGCAAACAGAGCAATAGGGACTAGACAAGGTATCAATAGAACAGGCGGGGATCAGGGCAGGCAGAACAATCAACAACGTAAACCAAAACAGTAGTCAAAGGCAGGCGGCAAACAATAAAACAACAGTAAATGGAAATCCAGATATAATTCTCAATACTCTGGCAATGGTTCCCTCTGGTGGCACGGAGGAGGCGGAGTGGGAGTCTCCTCCATAACACCATGTATGGGTTTCTCTTGTGTAGGGTTTAGAGAAAGACGAGACTTAGAGACTTTTAAAAAGGTGCAACAAAGGTGAATTTTTAAAGTTATCTAGTACCCCATAATATCCAGTAAACCCACTGAACTGAAAGTTGTCAATGTAGTTTGCTAAGTGTGGTGAAAATCTGGTAAGCTTTGCATGACTGTGAGAATCAGTTTTATCAATGCTTGTTTAAGAAACAAACCTTCCAAACACATTCCACACAGTGGAATACAAAAGTAGAAATTATTAAAGAATCATTCAGCTTTTGCCATATAGTGACAGTTCATATTTAAAGCAATCACAGCCTGCCATAGGTCATCAACAATGATCAACATTCTGGTTTCCACTGTGATAGCACCACAAGACTCTGTTATACATTTTAAAATGTGTCTTTGAGACATTTTCTTCACAAAGAATAAGGATTTTTTCGTTGTGCTGTCTCTTGCTACCCATTTATAGCATTCATGAGCAGTCTGAGTGGAACAGGTGACTCCAATGAATTTCAGATGGGAACAATAGTCAGTGTCTGCTATTTAAAACAGCTTCTCTCAAAGGATAGGCCAATGGCTTATGCTAATTCACCTGCTGATTTCAGTAATTTATTCCAGGAAAGTCACGCAGGCTTCAAACCATGCCCTAGACTTCAGATGAAATGCTTCTGAGACATAAAGTAAAAATAAGAAAAAAATACCAAATTGTGTTGAGAGGATTATTTCTGTGATGTGATGTCCTTGTCTTGTTAATTGTGAAACCACTTGGCTTGTAGGTTTTAAAATTGATTGTTACGCTCTGACTCTTTAATGGTAATACAGTCTTTTATGATTGGGAAAGGGGGAAATCAGCTTATGTTTGACCCAAGGTAACTTAAAAAAATATTAATTCCATGAAATTCTCATATAAACTTAACTAGCACCAATAATCTCAAAGACTAAATTTCAGCAAGTTTCTTTAAATATAACAAAACAGAGATGCAGTGAATAAGAGAATCTCTGATGGGGTTAAATTGTACATTTCACTGTTTTGGTTTCAATGTCAGCATATTATTCATAGTAAACTGGCCTCTCCCAAACTCCCTCTGATAAACTACAAAGAACATCTGACTCCAACGAACATGCACTCATCGATCAGCCACGATCTTCTCTGTTAGTTTGCACACAGCAGAAGAGAGAGCTGTCAGTCTGAGTGAGATGTCGGGTGGAAGGCATTGTTCCCGCAGGACCTAAACTCATATAAGGATCACAGGCTGTCTTTTCTTGAGAGCCAGGACTAATTCTCTTCACTGCCTCAGCAACTCCAGCAGTTGTTGCTGGAGCTACAAAGACTGCATTGTCTCTTTGTAGCTTTTGATTGAGCTTACCAATGGCAAACCCTTGGCAGGGTTGTGCCTTTAGCTAAACTGGTTAAGGTACCCACAATACCAAGGTCATGGGTTCGATTCCCACGTGACAACTGTGGACTCTTTAACTGTGAACCCTTTAAATACTCGATACTCATATTCATGAAACGTTTCGAATGCCATCTTGCTCTGTAGATGGCAAAAACATGACTATGCCATAGGCAGTTGTAATAACAGTTGTAATGAGAGTCTCATGACAAGGGGTGGAATACGCTCATAACTGTCATAACAACCTGCTTCATTAAACATTAAAAAACTCGTATTTTATATTTATTTTATAATAAATAGTTATAACAATAAAGTTTGACAAACCCTTATAGTAACTTCAGCAAAAGGTTGATCTTTATTTAATGTACCCTGCAATAGTTAGTGTAATAGTAACATGATAAGAAGTATTTATTTGAAATAACAATGCCTTGGCATTGTGCATTCCTAGTTACCTGCCCTTATAGTTGCTATTAATGTGATTTGTGTACTTTATTGCAAGTTGCAATGTGCAATGGACAAATAACTTACAGCTTGTCTAATCATATAATAGTGTTTGTCATTAAATTTCTTTAATGTCCCACTATAAATGTTAATTTCTTTTTCTCTACCCAAAGGCCTGGAAGCGTAATAAGTGTAAACATTTCTGATGCACTGACAGTCACCGTATCATCCAGAATAACTCAATTACCATTGATAAAAGAGAGACGCTGAAGTCTGGTCAGGTTTGAAGAAGTGTGACATTTAATTTCATGTACCAATACTCATTTAGAAATGCTAACAGTGACTTTCCAGTGAGGGTCAACATCCACAATGTTTAACAAAATCATTATGCATTCTCCAAACACACATAGGCAAAGTTCTCATTACTCTCCTGAGCAATTGCAATACTGAACTTAACACCTTCTCAGAGGGAAAAGATGGAGTATTAGAAATTAATGCAAAAGGAGAAGCCTCTGGCAATCCCACGACCCCCTGCTGCTCCTGACATGAAAACTCCTCGTTGAATAATGAGTTTCATAATTCCTGCATTTCAAACTGAGGCTGCGGTGATTTGTGTATGGTGTTACACTATACAATCATTTATTTTATTATGGAAGAATTGTCAAGGAATTTGTATAGTATACAGTGGCCCCCAATATATACTTCAAGCCACAGTTAAAATATAAATGAATGTCTTAGATTTAGGCAACAGTAAAATGTAATATTATATTACAAGTAATGGTTAGTAGACTTAGACAACAGGTGTAAAATACTAACAGTTTATTTTTAGGAAGTGAAACACAAACAAACAGGAATAATGGTTATTGAGCAGATTGAATAAAACATCAGATAAAGAAATGAGTCTCACTAGTTAGTTGTTGTAGATAAGTGAAACAGGTGAGTAACAGAGTAAAAGGATTCAGAATAGGTGATCACAGAGAAGCTGAATAACAAGGAGAATCTTGGAGAGTAACAAGGAGACCAATGCTGAAGAACATACACATAAGGAGTCTGTATTCCATAGCAAAATGTTAATGTGATGAACTGCATCTGTGCTTACTCTGCTAGGACATTAGAGGGAAGCTGGCTTCAAACATCTTAAGCCTGGTCATTAATAGCAAAGTAATCAAGGTTAGTTTTGATTAAGGTTTAGCATCATTTGTTTATAGATGCAATTTGGATTTTTATATCTAATGAAATACCACATTGTTTATGTGTCTTTACTGTCAAAAAGTGTCTAGATCATTCACAAACATATGCATTGACAGGGAAGAATTATACACAGACAATTCTCTTACTATATCTTGCTAATTACTGGCAAAAATTACTGGCACAAACATGACAATCACAAATCTAAAATAAAAATAAAAAGGAAATTGTTTCATTAATGCATATAGTTATATTTATCTAAATGCGTTCAGATAACACTGATACAGGTCCTTTTGTCTAAGCCATATATTCTGCTTTTTGTCACTTTCTCCTGCATCTTCCTTGTGCTGTTTCTCAAATATTGTTTTTACTGTCTTTCTCTACAGGGAGCATCACAATCAGCAGAGGATGATGGGATACGAGGGATAAAGTATTCCCAACCCTCCCTTCCCTTCCACACGCACACTGTCCTCCCTTTTTCTCATTCCACCCTACACTGTCTTACAGAAGTAGGGCTGAATCCCCAATACGCCCATTTTGTATTTGTCAGCAGAAATCATGGCCCTCTGTTAAAATCCATCCGTACATGCTCAGCTTTTAAATATGTTACCCAAGAAACCAGGGATGGTGTGCACTTTAGATGCAAATGAACAAATTACAGTGACAGGATATGTAGTGCTGGCAACCTTGTGTCTTACCTTGTGGTGAAAGCAGGTACTGCATCCTTAATTGTCATAGCAAGACAGATCAATTTATATCCATCACCATGTGCAATTGTGAAAACAGGGCTGATAAACCCATGACCTTCCTTTAAGCATACAACTGAGAAATAAATGAATTGGTGTAGAAGGGTTGTCTAGGCATACAGATAAATGTCATATCTACTGTGAAATGTCATTTCAAGAGCTGGAGTTTCAAACAACACATTATCTCAATATTAATTTAAAATTAATGTAGCTGACACACTGTAGAACTCGTGTTAGGAATTAAAGGAGGCAGATGATTACAGACAGTATATGTTCAGTAGGTGTGGATAAATAGTGGGACCCAAAAAAGACCACATTAAAAGTCTGGGATTTAGGATTTCAGGAGGAAACATTGTGACTAAATGAAGAAGTTTAGGATTCTGCTTAGGATTCAGGTTTCTAGGTCACAAATCAAATAAGCACATTTTGTAGATGTTGGGAATGTTAACTTCTTTGTACAAAGTGTCATATTACATTGAACATTCTCAATTCATGCAGTGATATGATGGAATATTAGTTATTCAGATGTCAATATAAGGCAAAATGTTAGCGGAGAAATGCAATATAAAAGCATTTTCTCTACTAGATTTAGACTTTGTATCTCAATGACCCAATTACTTTATGTGAAATATTGCAATTGTGTGGCAACATTTTGTTAACTGCTGTTCTAATTTTAATGCAACACTAACAACATATAAATAAATGCTTTTATAAAGTTCTAGATGCCTACTGCTGTGTGTAACTGTCAGAGGAAAGCAAGAATAAGAGAACTAAAGATTGGACTGCATTTTCTGCCAATGCCATTATTTCACATCCTTGAACACCCAGTACATTTATTATTCTGCAACGTCTCCATTCCACACACATCTACCATCCACTGCTGAGGGCAACAATTTCATTGCTTGAATTTACTGATGGTCTCCAGTTATAACAAGATGGTCTCTTGTTATCACCCTTTATGACTTTAACACTGGCAAAGGCTGAGGGCAGGAAAAATAACAAGCTAGTCATTCCATGTTTGCTATTTTTCTATAACATATTCAGTCCAGTGATATTCTACCTAGAATAGAAGTTTGAGGAGTCAAAAACATTCCCCTTTTTAAGTATAGAGAGGAGCTTGTAAGCTCTTCACTATACATGCTCTTCGAATATTTAAAATTCAGAGCTGCGGTTTCGATACACCTTGGAGACACAGAGCAAAAGAAAGAGAGTTAGTATAACACACGGCTGAGTAAACAAATAACAGTTTTTGAGTTTTTAATAACAGTTATATATTTATTTCAAAAAGTGAGGATAATATGACCAAATTTGGGTTAAGTGAATGAGCAATTAGTAATTTATGAAGCGTGTGTTCTGTTAGTCATGGATTAATGTGAGGCAATTTAATAATTAAATGGAATCTATTTAATACTTTGTTTTAACAAATCTCACTTAGGTTTCATTTATTATAGATTTAGTCTAATGAAAACGCAAGAAAAATAAAATCATGCATGAACAAATTTCGAAGTCAAAATATACAATTACCTCAGGTCTTTAAAACAGTCTATATTGAAATTAAATCAACATAAATATCTGTTACATTTTTTTCTAATTTAATTCTGTCATCCAACATCCCAAACAGTTCCACAAAAAGACACGGACAATGTATGTATTTAAAACGTATATATACGTATATGTATATATATTTATAACTTTTGTATGTATATAGTCAGTCAATGGAGTCAAGCTGCTCCCTTTTGCACCCTCTACTTTTTAGTCAGATCATGTGTGCTTTCATTTGTTATCAGGCTTCTTTGATTAGATGAGTCAAGGACATTCTTTCAGCTCAGGTGTGCAGTTCAGATTTCCATAATGGCCCCCTGACAGCTTAGTGTCAAAGAATAATAATAGAGTCAAAACTGTGACGTCTTAATTAGTGAGACCTCACAACTAAACCAAAAAGTGTTTTGCTACAGGAATCATATGCAATGTTGAATATATATACACATACACAACTCATATGAAGTTAAACGTTGCATAACATCTGGCAACAGCCTCCTCATTGCTCTGTATGGTGACCATGTATTAAGATTATCCTTGCTTAACAAAAGTGATAATTAACACTCTGTATGGCCTCATTCCAAACTGGTCATTTTGTGTTTGGGCCACTGTTTCCTTGCCACTATTATTTGTCTGTAAAGTGTTTAGTCTTGTAAAGAGGGCAGAAGTTAGCTTAGAACAACAATAAATTCACAATACAAAAGCCATTCAGGTATATTGTAGTGATATTGATTACTTTTGTGCATGGCCTTCATTTTTTTTTTCAGAGGAAGATTTGTTGTTGAAAACCAGAATTCTTGTAAATGGATGTATTGTGCTGTAGGTCTAAGTGTATCACCCCTTAATAGCTTCCATCAATATATCAAACAAAAAAGAGACTTTTGACATGGATTTTCAAACACAATGTGCTTATGTTCAAGTCTTCTTCTATATTCATCAGTCTTAGGCTGGACCAAGCCTACCTGCTGTAAGAAGAGAAGCTTTTTGCATTTAAATAGATTTGCTTCTCTTACAAAACCAGATGCTAAACCTATCTGTATGTTTTATAACATTGTTGTTGTACACTATGAGGATATAGATACATTTTGGGGGTATTGAATGTGTTCATTTACATATTAACACAGGGGTGTCCAAACTCGTTGCTGGAGGGCGCTTGTCTGGCAGAGCTTAGCTCCAACTTTACTTTACGGACCTGTCGAACGTTTCTGAATCTACCTAATTAAACATTGATTAGCTGGTTCAGATGTGTTTGATTAGGATTGGAGTTCAACTCTGCAGGTCAAACCCTGGCCATTCAGGAGCAGGATTGGACATGTCTGTATTAACAGAAAATTATATAAATGCTTTTTATACCACCAGTGTGAGAGACTCACTTGGAATGCTGTTGAAATGCCCACAGAGAATTGTTTTGTGAATAATATTCAATTGCTGTGAAATGTGGACTAATGATACATAAATACATAATCAAAACCATAAATAGTTGCATTTTCTAAACAATTTAACTGGAAAAGCACAAACAAGTTTTGACAGAAAGAACTGGAAGAAACAATTGGCATCAAACTAATCTTAAAGTTATTACTGAAGATAATGAGAAATTGTTGACTGAAAACTGAAGTGGCTGGATACTTACTCCATATATTCCATACACTTACACACACACATATATACTATATATATATATATATGTATATATATATGTGTGTGTGTGTGTGTGTGTATATACATGGAAAGGCTAGGAGGACACAGGGTTGTTGACACCTCTGTGGAATTCTTTAAGAAGTTACAATACCACTCAACTCCCAAACATAAGTATTGTGTAATTCTTATTCATTTAGCTGACAGTGATGATGGCTGCAGAATGATTCCGTTGATGTGTGAGAAAAGTTCCTTTTACCCAAACCCACAATGCTGAATTACATTTTGTTAATTGATTTTCTGGCTGGTCTAGTTGCCTCTTCATCAAATTAGGTGATGAGCAAAACACTTTTTCATTACAGCAGCAGTTGACTAAATTATTAGTACTTATTCCTTAGCTGTTATGTGATTTGAATATTTTCATTCAAACCCCCAAAAAATGTTGTGATTTGGTGACAGTTTAAACGTCGAGACACTGGTATAACAGAAACAAAAATTGTAGTTCCGTTTTCTTTTACGATCTGATAACAACATGTGTTTAATGTAATTCATCACTTTTGTCCTCTTTACATGCAGAGATGCATGCAGTCCAGCTTGTTAATCTCAATCTAAATTAGTTCCACTTTAAAGCAGACAAGCATTTTTGTATTGGCCGAACAGGCAGACAGATTAAATATGATGAGTTTTCTGGTGGCGCAAACAGGGTGATGTCCTGCATAAAAAAACGATAAAACAGCCTGATTAGTTCTTCTGGTGTCATGACACCCCTATTGATTAAATGTGAGAAAGGCAGAATAGAGACAAAACATTATCCACAAAAGTACAAAGATTGGCTGGTGTTCTATTTTATAGATTTTATCTCAGTATTGTTGGACAGAGACCGCTGAATATGATTGCATTGAGTTTAGTGAAAATGAACACAGGTTTTGTTTCAGCTCAGTAAATGAAGAGTAAAGGGAGGCAAGCTGACAGGTCAATGGATTTGGCACAAGCTCCTCTGTCAAGTGTCAAGCCTGTTGGCTGCACTCTTTGTGGCCTGTATGTCTTTCACACATGAATGATGGCTAGTCTTTACTAACAGCTTCTTAGATCAGCTCAGACGAAACACACAAACACACTAATAAACCATAACAAAACTTTACAATGTCATACCTTATCTGAAATACAGCCACTGTGGTTCCCTGATCTAAACACTTTTTTCCCCTTAGCTATTTTTGATGTTTACCATAATAAGCACTGCATTTACTTTAAAGTCAAAGCTGTATTTAGATTTTCCAGGCTGTTGTGAACGTAAATAATCACAAACATTTCAGGCACAGTTGTTTGCTGTTGTAAATAGTTTTAGTTGGCATGCATGAAATTCAACCATGAATATTCTCTGTAATATAACAGAAGCACATTTTCAATTATAAAAACCTAATACATTACAATCCTGAGCCGCTGGGCTGCCGGTATGTGGGGATGCCAGATCAGCAAAACATCAATTTAAGTTAACCCAATATGACTCCAATTCCTATAAGGCAGGGATGCCTTTCATCCTCAATTCATATTCACCTCTGTCTCCATTGGTGGTGATAGACTCTACATTCACTATAATATACATTTCCTTAGTGGCCTTGAATGAAACAATATTATTGAGGAAAGACATTGAGAATCTAATTGCAAGGGGAAAACTTGCTTTCTTTGGCTTTGAAAGATTAACCATTAGAAGAATATGAGGAAATAAGAAACGGCTAGCAGAGAAAAAATGCCACAGGGTGCCATGGATCACTTTCCTTTAGTTTTAATGGCCAAGCAAAGATTTTCTGCACCTCCTGAACGTGACTTAAAGCATAATTGACCTGTAGGGCTCTTAACGAACATTGCATATCACAAGCCTCTGAAATTTTAGCATCTTATGAATGAGCCAAGCAGTCTGGTAGAATGAAATTTGAAATTAACGCTTAACTGATGCCTGTATTGTTGAAGCCCCTCTCATTTAATGCATTTATATTACCTGTGAAACAAAGCATTAAAAATAATGTTTATTTGCAGAGAGCCTTTTATTTCTGAGGTACTTTCGTGAGATTGATAATGAATATAACAGAATGATAAAGTAATGTATTTAAACAGAATCCATAAAGAGCAAAGAAAACCATTTTTTAAAAAGTGTTCAGACTGAAATTTCATTTAAAATTAAATGTCAGATATGCATCTAAAAGAACTAATCACTTTAGCATGACAGCACTGTTTAGAAGAGTTCAGGTGTTACTGGTAAGCAATAACCTTTACACCTGAAGATATGTCAGTATCTTTACACTAAATCATGAGTTTGCATTGATTGAGTGTCTAGTACGGAGACATGGATGCCCTTTGTGCTCTTATTAGCAAAGCTGTAAAAGTTGGCACTGCTGCAGAGTATATAAATGCATTTGCCACAGTCCGACCTGCTATCAGCGTTATTTCAACAGAAAATTCTGCCTGCTAGTGTGTGGTCATGATGCTGTAGACAGGTCAGTAACCAGGTGAGAGGAGAGTAATAGATATGGGAAATGTCTTAGTCTGGTTACTTACAGGCAAAATACTTTTTTTGAAAATTGTGCCGCTTATACATACTTTTGATGTAAACATTGGTACTGAGTTACGGTGTGGGCCTTATTCTGACTGGACTGGTCACAAGTTTCCTCAGATGAGAAAACCCACTTTAAGCTCCATAAAATTGCTTGTCAAGCTGACATTTCTTTGCCACATTGATGTGTGCTTTTAACTAACTTTCACAGTTATTTCAATTGTTTAATAGCTCTTAGATAAAAGTCTACGCTTTCAAATGACACTGACCTTAGCATTATACAATAGGCATCTATTACACTATAGGTGAGACAGATCCACCAGTGCAGACAAAGGGACAGGAGTCTAATCTTGTAATGGCAGAGGCAGAATCTTTGCCAGCTCCCCTGTATCTGTCAAGATCCTGGCAAAAACTATCTCCAGACTTGACAGGAAACCTGACAGTATCTGTGTAAAGATATTATGCCATCAAATCCTGAGGCTCAAACCATTTGGCTTCACCTCAGTGAATGAAGATCACAGACTAAACTGCCAGAAAAGAGCTGGGCAATCATAGTGTGGCTTTTATAAAGTGCTGCTACGTGAATAAGAACATGAGACATATGCTATACTGAAACACCTGGGTCTTACAAACCTCTGTTACAATGTGAAATTGATTTATGATTTATAAGGAATAGGCAGTTATCACAGTTGGGTATCAAATCTACACAGCTATTTGTTTGTTCAGGTTGATTGTCTATTCGTTGTCATCTTCAAAGAAGCAAGTTGTTTGTTGAAACAGTTTGTTTCAGAAAGACAAATACTTTGCTTTTCGGTTCTGTTTGTGCTTGTTTATGAAAGAAAAGCAAAATTCTATAATTCTGAAAAACTGCTGTTTACAGATTTTGATTAAAGATTATAAGAGCACATAAATAAATAAAAATGACACGGACAGATAAAAAAAAAAAATATGTTATTTTATTGTGACTTAAGAAGCACTAAATACCTTAAAAAATATACAGTACCTTGGAGTTTCTGGACAGATAAAGTTCAATAAATAAAGCAGTCCTATCAGTGCACAAGTGACGTTATTGCCATAGGAAGTACTTCAATATCTTTAAAAATGACAGAAATATCCACCGGATCCTTGAGTGTCAACATAGACAGCAATATCTTTTCACTGTGGTTCTTAGTCATCCTCCTAAAAATAACAAATTAACATTTTACACTTTAACAATCCACAGATAATTGTAATTGTAATCCACAAAATGTAAAATGTTTAAATGCCATTTTGTTGAAATACAAAAAAACATGTTCCTAAAAATATATTTAAGTATGGCTTTGTTACTTTGCATCTCAGAACCCTGAGGGCCCTGAAGTAACTATTGTGCAAATAACATTGTTCCTGTCATTTATGTGGTGATCTTTAACATATACACATGCAACTAAAAACTCATCTTTTTCGACTTTACTTCCTTGACTAATTTACTAACACACCCCCACTTCTAATTTAAAAAATAAAAATAAAAAATAAATTCCTTATACTGTGTTGAAATATCTGAGACCTGTCTATAGCACTTATTCACTGTTGCCTCTTATTGTATTTAAAGTTGCTTCCTTATCCTCATTTGTAAGTGGCTTTGGATAAAAGCGTCAGCTAAATGACAAAATGTAAATGTAAATGCATTAAAATAGGACATTGAATTTGTACAAAAATTTTCCAAATGTAAAATGAACTGCAATGAAATATACAAATATCTTACCTTAAATCCTGTACCCAAAGTGTAACATTTTATATAAATCTGCAGATATCCATGTTATTCTTATCACCTTTCTTTATGCGGATGGCTTATAAGGATATTTTAGTGGTTGTTCCTTTACCTATTAATTTACCTATTTTGTCTCGGGAAAATAAGGGGTCAAAGTGTAAGAGACAGGCCAGAGACAGTAGATGACTGGGTTTCTATAGGTATACAGTGCCTGGCAAAAGTATTTATACCCCTTGAACTTTTTCACATTTTGTCACCTTACAACCACAAACTTAAATGTATTTTATTGAGATTAAATGTGATAGACCAACACAAAGTAGCACATAATTGTGAAGTGGAACGAAAATGATATATGGTTTTCAAAATTTTAAGCAAATAAAAATCTGAAAAGTGTGATGTGCATTTGTATTCAGTCCCCTGTACTCTGACACCCCTAAATAAAATCCAGTGCAATCAATTGCCTTCAGAAGTCACCTAATTAGTTAATAGAGTCCACCTGGGTGTAATTTAGTCTCAGTATAAATACACTTGTTTTGTGAAGGCCTCAGTGGTTTGTTAGAGAACACTAACACCTTTAATGAAAAATTACTTTGGAAACCGCTTCCTATGCAAGTTTACAGCAATTCATATGCTTTTAATCTGCTGTCCTTGCATACCCTGAGCACTATCCACATTGAATGTGTAGTAATTGTTTAGCAGTCTATTAACTGGAAGCATCATTACAACTTGTTTCATTGGGTAGTTTAGTACACAGCGCCTAGTAACTCTCGATACTGCATTCCTATTTTTAAACTATTTGACATTTTCTAGTTAAATATTGTAATTTATTTATCTTAATTTATTCTGTTTTAGTAGCACTGTTTTCTTAAGGCGGATTCACATTTGTTGCTTGTTGAGGTAAACAGTTTGGCAATCAATAAAAAGGTCAATGCAGTAAGAAAAATAAGTTCAGTGCTGTACAGAGATAAAAATATTTAATTGCAAACATCTATGAGGTACTTGCAACAGTTACATTGTGTGGCATGAATTTAATAATGATTGTTATTTGCTTAGGTTTAGGCCAAGCTGATGTGACATTATAATTATAGTTAAGCAAATTTTCAAAAATTCCAGCATATTTGGTTCCTGTTGGGTTCTAAACCAAGTTGACATTTCACTTTTGACTAAAGTGCCAAAAAAATAAATAAAAACTCTTTAAATTGAAAACATCAGCAAACAACAATAACTGATGGAGAACTTCCTGTCCTGAAGGGGAGAAACAACTTCACATTACTTAGTAACAGTTTGACAGCAAAGTCTGTGTGATTTAGTAATTGCTTTAGGACAAGGAACTCTGCAATTAAAACTTGACCTGAAATTGAATGACTCTGGAGACATTTGAGTGGTTGCAGAATGAATGGCGATTAACTGTTACTTAAACTTAGAGAGATATATTTAATATATATTTATATACTTAAACACTGATATATATTTCAAACTTATAATTAATGTTTTTCTGGCACTTTACAAAAACTAAAATAAAATATGATGACATAATAGTAAGGTAGATTAAACTTTCTTCTGTAATAATTTTCTGTAATGAAGTACACTTCACAAAACAGGGAAATATTTCAACACATAAATATACTTTCACTCAAAGCCTTAGGCTCTTTTTCCCCCACAAATTTAAATTAATACAAAATAATGAAATAACAATGAAACTATATGGGAATTATGTAATTAAAAGGTCCCTACTTTTCACCCTGTACATGCTACCTCTGGCAGCAATTATTAAGAGGCATGGAGTTAGTTTTCATTGTTATGCTGATGATACTCAGCTGTACATTTATTTTAGGCCCAACGAGACTTCACTAAACTAACAGAATGCATAGCCGCTATCAAAACTTGGATGACTAGAAACTTTCTACTATTAAATTCATATAAAACAGAAGTTTTACATTTTTACTATCTTAAAAATATATCAAAACTGTGACACATGCTCTCGAAGCCAGACACTGAAAAATTAATTCATGCATTCATGACATCAAGACTTGATTATTGCAATGCCCTACTTGGTGACTGCCCTGCATTAATTAAAAAACTCCAGATGGTTCAGAATGCAGCAGCCAGAGTTCTCATGATAACGAACATGTATGACAATATAAGCCCAGTTTTGTCAACACAACACTGGCTGCCTATCAAGCAAAGTATAAACTTTACAATTTTGCTGATTACCTACAAGGCCCTGAATAGTTTAGCTCCTTAAAACCTAAGCAAGGTCTTCTCCTATTAAAGTCCTTCACGTTCACTGTGAACTGAACATTCTGGTCAACTGATAGTACCCAGAATTTCAAAAACAAGTGCTGGTGGTAGGTCCTTTCGTATTTGGCACCCAAACTTTGGAATAATCTTCCCAGTGTTGTCCGTGAGGCAGATACATTATGTGAGTTTAAATCTAGACCCACCCCTTTAATCTAGCCTACACATAGTCCTATGAATTTATTCATTATAATTAGAACCATCAGTTTCTTTTCCATAAATAACTATAAATCATTATAATCAACTCTGTTCATATCCAATAAAGTTAAAAATTGCAGCTTTACTGTGCCAGAGGAGAACTGGCCCTCCCGTTTGAGCCTGGCTTCTCCCAAGTTTTTTTCTGCATCTATACATCATTGAAGTTTTGCTTCCTTACCACTGTTGCCCTGTTGGCTTGCTTGCTGGGAGACTGCTGATGTCTAACTTAGCTTAGAGTTTTGTAAATATGATATTTATATTGTATATATTTTATGTATGCATGTATTTTACTTTTGCATGTTGTGTGTAGTTTATGGTACTATTGCACATCCCTAATACCCCTGTCCCATATAAGGTTATCTTTTATATGCTGTGTCTATGTAAGCTGGAATGCATATCTTGCTTAATGATTTTGTGGTTTTATCGGTTCAGTCAACTCTTTATTCATAAACCTACTATAAACCTAGTATGTTAGTCTTATACATCTCACACATATTATTTGCAATAATACCATTTGTCTGACTTTTGTTCTGTGTTTTATTATTATTATTCTTTTTTTATATGTACAGCTGCTTTGAAACAATGTAAAAAGCGCTAAATAAATTGAATTAAAAGAACTGCTGTTATGCTGTTAAACTAGTCCTGACTCTTGTTGTGAGGTAGTCCTGGTGTCCTGGTTGAATTTGCTCATTGAACTCCAAATGCTATTCATTTAAATCACACTCTCACTCTCTACTGATAGCTAATGTGTAGTGTGTGTTCTGGTGCACTGCGGCAGCTGCACATCATTCAGGTGGATGTTGCACACTGGTGGAGGCTTATGAGGTTCTCCCACTATACCTGTATAGTACTTAGATTGTGAGGAAAGCACCAGGGGATAGTTACTATAGCCCATTATAAACAGCTGTTTAAACAGTAACAGAGGAAAACCCAAAGTAGTCTCTGATTCTCGTGGATCCTAGAGATGTTCTGCCCAACACACACTGCACTTTTCCTGTGCTTTAACAGCTCTGTTATTGAAGTAGACATGGACTAGCTAAGGGCAGAGAAATGTATATTGGCAAACTTCCATTAACAATTCGGTATTCACAACGTTCAGTCTTAAGGTACTTTAAGAACTCATTCCACCATTGTTTTATAATAGGCTCTAGTGAAGATTTATTTGCCTGTTGACAACAAATAGTATAATGCTCTCAACTCCAACCATGCCCACCCTCACAATGCTTCCAGCCATCACAGTTGAGTAATGACACTACACATATGCATGTTCCTCTCATGTCATCAATTTTTGATGAAGGGAAGACACTGATTCTTACAGTGGCCCAGAGGTGCACAATATAAAAAATTCATAAATCAAACCAAGTTCACAACACAATAAAATTTAACCACAACTCGATGGAATTAAGCAACAACACAACAATTTTTTTTGTATGGTGCATAAAAAGCATTTATATGCTTTTTTGTTAAGGATTATTGTTTTATTTTGTAAAGTATTCACGATACACACAATGCTCAAACATAAATAAATGGGCAATTTAGAAATGCAGATTATAACTGTAACAGGTGCTTTAGCATTGGGGTTATGAAGACTGTTTTGAGTGCATTTATTGTAGCGATCATGATCAAGTCTTTATTATAGTAGGTTTTGATAGTTTCTAGTTCATGACAGTCCATCTTTCAGTCCACCTTTCAGTCAGTAACGTTCGACGTTACGTCAACTGACTGACGTATGGGGTCTTGCTTGAGAGCCCTATCACCTTCGCATAAGAAAAAACGCGCCAATGAGCATCGGCCCGAGAGGAAAGAGCCAATGAGCATTTGGGCAAAGCGCAGTGCGTCGGCTCACGCCGGAAACGGGGTGTATAAAAGCCGGCCGGCACTCACTTTCATTCAGCTTCTTGCTGAGGAGCCAAGATGTGTCCCGGCCATTCAGCGGTGAGTCAGGCTCGCGGCAGGGGGACGTAACATCTCCGTTCCCTCCTTCAGGGAACGGGGGTTACATATGTAACCAAGACATTACCTTTCAGTCAGTAACGTTCGACGTTAAGTCACGTTACGTCGACGAAGTGATGTATGGGAGACATACTTCAGATCGTCTCGGGAACGTTGAAAGGAAACGAAAGAGAACGAAAGGGAACATCTCAGTTATGTATGAAACCCTCGTTCCCTGAAGGAGAAAACGGAGAAGTTACGTCAACAAACTATCGTATGGGGTTACATATGGGTTTACGTATGGGGTATGGGGTTACATATGGGGTTACGAGGGTTACATACGTAACCGAGGCGATTTACAGATGAACAGAAAGAGCTGTTATGTAAAATACATGTCAAAGCCACTCCATGTATATCTGCCCAAAAGTGCTAAAATCAATTCTGTTGAAATCAAGGTTGAAACAGGTGCCCAGTTCAGAGCTACAGACAGAACACATATAGACAGATAAATACTCACCTTTGCTGCTGGGAGACAACAGCAGTACCCACTAAGCCAACATTTTTCAATAAACAACCGCCGTAAAGAATAGTTTAGTATCAAGCAAGACCTAAAATCAATGAGTTTCTAATCCTTTGATTAGCAGCAAGGTCCTGAGCATAATTTGTCTACCATGTTCTAAACATCCACACAAAGCTTTTGGAGCAACAGCAGGTAAAATTGATTGGCTTAAACAGCCTGTGGTCTGTCCATTGGTTATGATATGATGCTGCTGAAGAGGCCCTTCCAATTAAGAGAGGATACAGAATCCTGACATCACAGGCCAGAGAATGACAAATTCGGACAGTAGCCTGTTATTATTTCATCCCCATTCCTCCTTCCTCATATCTTAATGCCTCTATTTAAATTTTGCCTCTACTTAATGCCTCTTGTTAAAATAGTTCTGCTAAACTACATGTAGCTACTACATCATACACTAGGTGATATATTTATCTATTTTTTATCTATTTATTTTTATCTATAGGTCTAAACATAAAGGCACTTTGTAAAACGTAAGGCACATGATAATACCATGACTATTCCTATGCCAAAATGTAACTCAGTTTCTTCTAAGGATAACAATTTATTACTTCCTTATTTTCTTTCCCTCAGACTCTGTTATAACTATTTTATATAATATATAATGATGACAATAATTTTCATTAATTTTCATTTTCATTTTTTTATGAAATGATGGATCTATCAGTAGCATCTTTGAGAACCTGATTATGGTTTCTCATTATAAACAGGCTGATGTGTAAAGATGTAGATCGTCTGAACTCCCTCCACAGGGATAATGATGGCATGTTTTTCTAAAAAAACTCTCAGAAACCAGTGCCAGTCTGACGGCACATCTAACCCCAAAGTCTATTCAAAACACACCTAAAACTGATCAAAGAGATTTTACTCTATGGAAACTTCCATAATACACAGACATTCAGGGTTGTATAGAGTTGAATTTAAATACCACTATAGACTCACATCTGGAACCAAGGGGGCAAGTGATACCCAGAGAAAAAGGGTATAGGCAAATAAAGTCATGAGTGAAAGTCAAAGTTGCATGAGTGACATTTTAACTGGTCAGCAATGCTTAGTTTCTTAATTTTTAACTGTATTGCTATTCTTTTATTTGCAGAATATCTGCAGGAATGTTACATTCAATTACATTCTGCATGTCTGAAAAGCTCCTAGTAAATGTTAAAAAGTAAATAAAGTGGGACTCTATGCTGTGATTCCCTTAAAGCTGGAGATTAGGAGTCACAGACTACTTTGAAAGAAATATTGAGGCTTATGCTCCTAGCTCACATTCAGGTCACTTGAACATTGAAAATCAGCACAGTTCTGCCCCCCTTATTCACCCTGAGCCCGTGTGGACACACGAGGCTTTCACAGACAGCATATACTGTTAAAACCATTTACTATAAAAATGCTGAACTGTAGTAAATATGGTTTCTTTTAATTATTATGTGCTTTTCAATTAAGAAAAGTAAGTACGTGGAACTTCAAGTTGTAATGTCTAAATGTGTAGGTAATATTTTATATTAGGTGATATTTTCTTAAATTAATAGAAACCTTGTACTTCCAGACCATGACTAAAAAGAGTCACTACTATAAGACTTTTTTATTTTAATTAGTATATTTTAAAACAATTAAAACAGAAGAAACAGAAACTAACTAAACAAAACTGAACATGTGAAATGCAACCACTTTAACATGCACACACCCATCATTGTTTCCAGGGAGGTGTTTCTACTATGCTTGACTGTCAGGACACAGAATTAAAAGTTTTAGCCTCCCTCATTTTGCCTCATTATGCATTTTTTGGGGGGGGAGAAACTGAATAATTGTGCAGCTGTTTTAGAGCATGTGCAAGTTGCATCAGATGTTTTCTTTAGCAGACAGTATGTACTTGTATGTATTTGTTACAACAGATGTTATGCACTGACAATCTTTCTTTTCTCCAAAGCTAAGATATTACTCATAAGATATCACTCGTGACTCGGTTGAATATGTTCGAACAAGTCAAATTGACTGCTAATGTGTTTATGATGCCTTTTTGGAGTTTGACAGACAAAGCCACTTTGTACTGTTGTGGTATGAAGAGCTGCATAAAGACACAAAAAAATACCCCTTTGTGCTTTACAGAAACAAACCTGAGCAAAATTTACCTTATATTTCTGTTTTTTATATTTTTGTATTGTCCAATACAATTCCTCTAGACCCAGGATTGTTATTGTTATTGCATTTCACAGGCCTTACAATCAGTAAAGAGGAACAGGTAGAAGGGACACCTATATCAGGGTCATCTTCTAGGAATAGTTGGTGGATTTATGGTCAGTGAGTAAAACGGCTATTGGTCTGGAACTGAGGAACATCAGGACCTGTCACATAACCAGGAGCCTAACGTGACAAATAAGAACTCTGAGGATAAGGACCATGCCCACCACAATCATGGGGAAGATGGAGAGGAACATGACAACAATGACCACAGCCATGAAGAGGGAGATGATAACAATAAATATCATAGTCACACCCATGGGCACAGTCAATTTCTGTACCACCATGCTGCTATCATCACAGACTGTAGCAAGACTTTAGTTTATTATTATTATTATTAGTCAATAATCAGAATAAAATATTTGTATGAAAGATAAAGAAAGTTAATAAATATGTAACATAACAAAGCAGTTAATGATCTTTACTTTATATTTAACTGTAAAAATACATAAATTGTAAAAAAACTGTAAATATGTACTTATTATAATACTTATGTAACAATGACTCAGAGCCGTTGGGGTTAAGATCCATATGCAGTTTATTTGAATAAGACCAAATCAAAGTACAGGCAGGTGTGGGTGGTAATAAACAGATACTGTAAATAACAGCAATGTAGGCAAGGCAATAATCTGGGTCATAACAAACAGTTAAGACAGGCAGCTAGCAGACAGAGACAATAATCCAAACAAATTAGGCAGAGATCAGAAGGGTCAATAGAAGCGATAATTCAAATAAGGTCAAAACAGGCAATAGACACTTAGAATTGTAGGCCATGGCAATACAAGATTTTCAGGGTGTGTGTGTATGCACACTTAGCAAATAATCCTCATTTGCAATGTTATAAAGTGCCATTTTGTACAGCAATCTGCTCTAGGATCGATAAAGATATTATTCAGGAGGAAGAATATAGTGGATGCAGCTATTGCTGCTTTACTTTGACTCAGAGTTGTCCACCCACACAATGCAGGATTAGGTCAGTGAAGTATTACATCATTTTCATTATTGCACTTTTCTCAATTAAAAAACAAATATTTTATTTACTTAGCCTTTGTTGGCTGTGATAAGTCTAATGATGTAGTAAGTATGATTATGAAGTATGATTCATAATTTTTTAGTTCTTCTCAAACACTGATTTCCTGAAATTTAAATGCTTAACTTTCAATTTTCAATGTGTTTTTTCTACTAAAATACCATTAGCAGGATTAGTATTTTTTATTTTCAGTGCTAAAATGGATATAAAGTTACATCATGACATAAACATTTTCCTCAAGGTTGCTAAAAGAGTCTCTATATTTAGAGTGTTTTCAGCTATACAACCATACTGTGAGATCACTTAAAGCAGCATGTGATACTTCCTAAAAATTGCTTGTTTATGCAGATTCCTAACTGTTGGATTAGGAATGCATTCTAACTATGGACTTTTAGAATCGGAGGTGGCACAAAACCTGCTTGGTTTCCTTATTTAGGAAATCCTCTCCAGAGCTTTGGAAACTCACAAAGACAAAATACTGTGTGATGTGTTCTGCAAGATGGCTGGCAGTGTGAAATCAGAGGGTGCACATGTCACCAACGGGAAGCTATCAGAAGTATTGCTGATCGTCGGCCTAAATGGCTCCCATTTCCTGGAAAAGCTGACCGTAAAATTGGCCAAGACATTTCTGAAGACGAGAGACCAGCTTTCCTTGCTGCTGCTCAGACCAGCAGTGGAGAAATCAATGACCCCTTTATAGTAAAAAAGGAGAAACACACTGTTCTGTCAGCCCCCTCCCAGCTCACAGGCAGAATGATATCCAATATATTAGATGCAGTCAGGGAGCAGAACCTCTCTTTTCAAACCAATGGAGAACTTTGTCGATGCGTCTTATAACACTCTCCTAAAAATGGCAAGCAAATTTTTCAGCTAAGTCAGACCTAGACTAGCTTGACAGAGATACTGGCATTAAATACTTCAAGCAGTCACATCACGGCTCTTAATGGTCACAGAAATTTTTGTTTTCCTTTAGTGGTAACGATTAATGACAAAGATGATGCAGATGATTATGACAGTTATGGCAATGATAAAGAGAAGAATATGCAGTTGATTGATGTGCCCAGAGATCTTTCTGCCCTGTTTCAGCCTGTGTTTATGATGAGAAACTAGGTTGGCTTTGGAATGTCTGTTTATGAAGCTGTGAAGAACCCTTTTCTATCTAGAGCAGGAAGAGTCTAAATTTCTGTTTAAACAAAAGTATTCTGAAGTCTGTTAATGTAGTTTTGAATAAAAAAAACCCCACACTGGCTGTTCACACATTCTAATTGTCATTGGTCCAACACAATAAGGTTATAGGTGAGGGTGACCTGGGGTTTTACAGGAAACTAAAGAAGTTTTACAAAACATTGTCAATCATATAATGCTTCTCTTGTGTTCATAACTTGATGATATTTTCATGTCTGGGAAGTTTAAGTATAACCCTTGACAAAAAAGAACAAAACATAAAACAGACTAATTAGCAACAATGCTCTGCCAGCATCTGTGTAGTCAGTGCAACAGTGCAAAAGGGCAAGAAAAATTGCCTGTCACACATGGAGCAAGCATACGGTTTCACCCCACCAATTTTGGACAATTGAATTATTTTCTTCTTTATTTTTCTGAAAGTCAAATAGTAAATGACCACTTCTTTCCAATGTCTCTTATTTATTTGTTTGTTTGCTTTTCAATGCCTTACAGTGACAACTTTATATTGATCTTTATTATCCTGTAAATCATAAACTATGCAGTGTGCACAAAGCCAAACAGGTGAATGGATTTGATGAGAAAAAACTGCCACTTTATTTGTTCCTCATGTCTCACAATCTAGATTTACTGTGAAATCACACTGTGAACCATCAGTGTGGTTTGCACACTGTTTGATAAAGATCAGACACTAGCAATGCACATACAATGTTTGTGATGTAGTTTTGCTTCTGGATTAGCCAGCATCTGAAATCTTGGATAATTCAAATGATATTGTGTGAGATGATGAGAGTATCATGTTTTTTGTTACATACAGCCGAAAGCTGCCTATTCTAGTTCTGTTGTCTAATTTATTTGTTATTATTCATGTTTGCCAGCTTTGTTTTGGCTCTGTTTTGTACATGCAAATATTTTGTGCTTTTCAAAATTTTTGTATTTGTAAAAAATTTGATGGTCCATCTTCATTGACCCTATTGGCTGGACTGTCAGCTTTGATTTTGTTTCTTCTTTATGTTGTAATATGACTGTTCATGCAGCCAGGAATCATTGGTCATAATACATCAAGGCAACTGCATTTTGTTTCAGAATCAGTCATTGTTGTTTAAAGCTGATGTGTGTAAATGTTTTCACATACTTTCTCCTGTCCCTGTTTAATATTCAGAGACAGCTATAAGAAAGCCATTCCTGGTTTATTTCGCAGGAATGTCAAACACTGTGGTGTTATCAAAACATTGTTTTGTTTAAGCAAAGCATTGTTTTGTTTTTGCTCTGTTTGTTTAAGCTTCCTGACCCCTCTGATACAGCAACATTGTATTGAATCTTGTTTGAAAACAGTCATTATTTTTGCAATTTTCTTTTGGTGACACTAGTGGTGCAATAATTAACACTACAGCTTTACTGCTTTCTCTACCACTGTATGCGACTTTTAAAACTTTCCTCATTATTACTACTGAAATACTAAAACAGTAATGTACAAGATGAAAAATGCACTTTTTTTAACTGTCAATGGACATTATAGAATGTCCTGAAGTCACAAACCAACAGTATGAATTAAAGCAATTTTATGAACCACTGCATTTTTTATGCATTTAACTGGACTGAGGTGTATAAAACAGCTGTGTATTAAACTGATTGCTGTAAAATGCTCAAAGCATGTTTCCTGCCCTATGTTTTGGCTGTCATATTGAGTATTAGTCAGCTGAGGGTTGAGTGTTGCTCATTCATTGTGCTGTCACTCATGGGCTTTCAGTGGTTGCAGACAGTGGCCACAGACTAATGCATATGCATGTCTCAATTAAAACATGTTTTACTCCTTCTGTTTTAAGTGCTACGCTCAAACTGCCGTCAGTCTAGAATCCTACTTAGATGATTATATCAAGACAGTCGCTAAAAGATTATGGATTATTTTAATACCACATCCTAATTACACTGTGAATTGTGTCATCCAGTTAAAGGACACTTTGTGAATTGAAGATGATTTAAAAGAGTGATCTAAATGGCTTTCATTAGCTCAAAGGCCTATACCACAGTTACCTAGTCTTGATTTACAGAGATGCACAAAAAATGAAACCCCAGCCAATCTCAGTGTTTCTCTCATCTTAGCGTGACATCTTTCATCCATTTCCATGTAGACAAGAAAAATTGCTTTTTCAATGTAATGACTTCGGGACACAAAATTCACAAAATTTACTTTCAGAATGGAAGATTTCAGAAAGGGTTGATTTGTTTGTGTGTGCAGATGTCTTTGAATAGTTAATTTAATTAATATTATTATTGTTGTTGTTATTATTGTTATGTATAATAATAATGCTAATAATTGTGCTAGCACTATAAACATTTATATTAATAATTAATTTCAATTGAAAAATTATTAATTGCCATTAAATAACAACAAAAGTAATCATTACAATACCATGTATACATACTATGTACAAATTTCAATGCTTATCATTCTGTTATAAAACACACTCAGGAGATTATTGCTTTATGTGCCATAAAATGTTTTGAGACTAGCATAAATATTCTTTCTTTCAAAAGCTTGACTAACAATAGGACAACGATAGTATCTATTTCATTTGCCTGGAGGAACCAGACAGAGTCTGTGGATGTACATACAAGATGACTGGCAATGATGATAATTTTGCATTAGGAAGTGGTTTGCCACATTATTCATCTCTAAATCAAGGACAGTTGTGCTAGAAGAAATTATATAATCTGGTGATCACAGCCAGAGAAAATTAGTTTTTAAAATGAATAGCATTTAGGATCAGGAACAGTCTGGACTGAAGAACTATGCAGAATACACAAATACAGGCCATTACTGCTAAAGATGTGCAAAGGAAAATGTAACTTGTTATAAGCATCTTTATAAAAACATGCAGATTATGTCATGGTATTACTTTAAAAGGGTTCCCAGATTCCCAGAGCCCTCTGCTTGCATATCTGTGTAATATATTAGAGTATGAAGCTTTTGTTTATATAATTTGACAAACATTTGAAATATTATATATATAAAGAAACACAATAGTTCTCTTGCACTGGAAGAAATAAAGAACCAGATTTAATACAGAAAAAATAAAACATTTATTTGCTTTATCATTTGCTTTTGCTTTAAAATTCCTCCCTCTGACCTGATCCTCGCTAGGTAAATACAACAGGAAATATGAGGTGATTATCTGAGGTTTCCTATTTATTAAAACCTGGTCTTGGCAACAGATACTTTCCTTAACCTTCTATAAATCGACAATCAGTTATGCTGCAAAGGCAATACAATGCAATCCAAATTACAATCATACATTCCACTGAAAACAACTATACTACACATATACATGTACACATTGTGACTTAATCATATCTATACTTACATTTAAAAAATGTACAGTATCACATTTTTGTGTCTCAGTGCAAAAGATGTTTAGAAAGAAAGAAAAACTTAAAAATCAGTGCCCTTTATCCACAAAAAGAAATGTTCTTCCTTTGCATCCTCTAAACACAAAACATTTGGTCATTTCAGTGCCAGAATACAACAAATAAATTACACATTTTTCAATTTTATAGTCGAAATCTGCATTGACTTAAATAATGCACTGACAACAGTGCATCGCTGTACTGACAAGAACCATTCCAAGATACTATAGATGCAAACGATATTAACAATAATAATAATACAAATAACAATGACCAAAAACTTGTACGTATAGGTGTATGTGTGTTTCAGTCAAAAGTTATTTACAGTGCATCAGTAAGTTCTCTGGCTTTGTTTTCCGTGTTTGTATATTCCAAAGGGACATGAAAGGCAAAAAAAAGTCCACGTCACTAAACTCTGTTGAGCATCATCAGCTGGTGCATATGCTGTTGATGGTTATAATAGCTGGGTCCACCAGTCCCATCTCCTCGTGCTCGTTAACACAGAGCTGGTAACCGCAGCCTCGCCGTCGCTTGAGGGGAGTGACTTTCACGTCGGGTTTGGCGCGCGGAGGCAGCAGAAAGCCGACGCTTCCCGCGATCAGCATGTGCCAGATGCTATGGATGTAGAAGTAGTTCTCCTCCGTCTCCACAAAGGCATACAGAGCCACCGCTGATGTGGCGATCGTGGTGCCAGGGAACAGGAAAAACACCCAGCGCTTCCAGGTGGGCGGGTAACAGCGGCGCCTACGGATGGTACGCACAGTCTGAAGGACACACAAAGCAGAAGGCATGTTTAGGCATGAATAAGCTAAACAACACAATGAGAAAATGCATTAATAAATATGACACACAGGCCCCTAGAGACACTGATGATCATGAGCCACTGTTGGGGTTGGATCCAATTACACACACTTAAAATGTTGAACATACAATTTACAGACTTTATAGAAATTTAATTCTGCAGCCTTTGAAGATCCTGATATTTATGAACATAGTAAAGCACACTGTCTTTGCACAGTCCACACACAAGAGTTTTACATCTCTCATGAATGAATTATCCTCATCATACGGTATTAAATTTATCTGACAGTGCACAGAGTATGAAATAATTTAGTTCTGTCATGACATTTTAATTATGTGTACTACTAGTTGACAACTGCAGTAGACTAGTACTTTGCCCCAGGGTATAATTTTACAGTCATGTAATATACAATGTGAATCCTACCATATACCCAAATGTTTAACATCCTATAACAGTATAGCACAGAATTGAAAGCATTGAGTCGAAAATGTCTATTTATACTGCAGAGATACTTTGAATCCCATGATTCTCCATTGTTGCCACTGTCCAAATGGAAAATGTGCAGCAGTCAATCACACATACAGGTGAGTACTGATGACTAAGTCGTATTTCTGCTGCATACATTGTGAGTCTTTCAAGACTTTTCAAATCTTACATTCCATCTGATTACCAATTCTGCTCCGGCTTTAGACCAGCTACCAGTGCGATTTCAAAACCTGAGTTACAAAAAGTTGGTGAAACGTTATTTAAAAATGTCTTACTAAGCTCAGACTATAATACAAATGTTGCTGTTTTTCATACAATTTAGGGGGGGCACACCAAATCGTACATTTTGCCAGTTGTGAAGTCTATTGAAATCACTGTTTAAGCAGCCTTGGCAATTATACACTTTTTTCTGTCAAAAGGACATTTGTATGGATTTCAGTGACGACACGTGAGCAGACATTTACTCCGTGCTTCAGCCAGCTGTTGTTTACACACCCAATCACTGTGTTATGGTAACATTTTGGCTTTGCACATGCTGAAGAGGTGAAAACGGTCCAAAATGAACATATTACATTAGGTTACCTATCTTTTTAAGTTACCTGGCACAACATATTTACAATATATGCAGATATTTCTGTGAGTTATAATGAGTTTCCCTAACCGACATATGTCCAAGCACACAACAAGTGTGTGTATACAGAGGAAGAAGCTAGAACAGAATCTGAAGCAAGCTCCATATATATATATATATATATATATATATATATACACACACATACATATAACAACTATAATTTATTATAATGTAAAAAGCACTTGACTCACATGTTTCTACTGACATGAAAATTGATTCTTATTTATATTTCATTTTGATAGACTGTTGTTTGGACATAAGAAGTCCATAGGAAGGTTAGAATGCAAACTCATGGTCCTGACCACATCAAACAGTACATGCTCCCGAGAATAAATCACACTTATTTAACCTCCTCTGAGGGACACACTAATATATTTCAAAGCATTCATCAGCAAAGCACAATATGCCTTCAGATATTGATTAGATGATGTATGAATCAATAATGCCTGGATGCTTGGTATGCGGGAACAGAATAGGTCATGTCTCAAATCTATTTAGCATGCTTTTGGAGCATTGTTTTGAGAGAAATGCTACATTTCAAATGAGAGAAATTTATCACTGGGCATAAGCTTTCCACAAATGTGCTGCTACTCAACATAACAGTTTTCATATTTCAGCAGTAATTTATCATTTTCTGTTTGTGATGCTACATTTATGCATTAAGCTCAGGGTCAACACTAGATTTCATGGGGCTCAGACCCTCAATCCGCAAAGACTATGACATTCTTTGTAACTTATACAGAATCCAGAAAATAAAACCATGTAAAACAAAATGCACATAAAATTATACACACTGTATATAAGAAAAGCAGTGATGGCCTTGTCCTATTAATTTCTCTATTCACACAAGATTGTAATTAAAAAATCAGAAATGGCTCACTTTTCATCCAAATGGAGCCCAGGAACAATCTTTTGCTTATTCACTCACAACACCACTGCACCACCTAGGCTAAAAATACAAAGAGAAAGAAGGGACATCTGTTCACTACGGTCTCTAAATACAGGGCCACGTCACTCTCCATTTTCAATATATACGTAAGTGGGTTTAATAATATCACTCTTTCTTCTAAGTAAAATTCAGCTTCTGGTGTCATGGCCCAGTTCTATACACAGAACATACATCATATATATGATCCACCCCCATGCTTCACTCTGGGCATGCAACAGTCTGGGTAGTACGCTTCTTTGGGGCTTCTCCACATTGTAACTCTCCCGGATGTGGGCAAGACAGTGAAGGTGGACTCATCAGAGAACAATACATGTTTCACATTGTCCACAGCCCAAGATTTTTGCTGCTGGCACCATTGAAACCGATGTTTGGCATTGGCACGAGTGACCAAAGGTTTGGCTATAGCAGCCCGGCCATGTACATTAACCCTGTGGAGCTCCCGACGGATAGTTTCGGTGGAAACGGGAGAGTTGAGGTGCACATTTAATTCTGCAGTGAGTTGGGCAGCTGGGGTTTTACGTTTTTTGGATACAATCCAGGTTAGCCCCCGGACATCCCTTTCAGACAGATTCCTCTTGCGTCCACAGTTATTCCTGTTGGATGTGGTTCGTCCTTCTTGGTGGTATGCTGACATTACCCTGGATACCGTGGCTCTTGATACATCACAAAGATTTGCTGTCTTAGTCACAGATGCGCCAGCGAGATGTGCACCAACAATTTGTTCTCTTTTGAATTCTGATATGTCACCCATAATGTTGTGTGCATTGCAATATTTTAAGCAAAACTGTGCTATTACTCTGCTAATTAAACCTTCATACTCTGCTCTTACTGGTGGAATGTGCAATCATTTAAGATTGACCACCAGGCTGGTCAAATTTAGCCATGAAACCTCCAACACTAAATTGGCCAGTGTTTCAGTTTTATTGTCCAACCCCTGTATTTTATAGGGCCATATACTGTACAGTTTAACTTACTTTAGAATATATATCAATAAATGATATATATTGATCAAATGATAACTGTGAAACGGGGTCATGAAAGGTCATCACAGAGAAAACCGCTGCTTTCAAAAAAATACTGTCGATCACCATATAAAGTGTTTCAATGACCTCCTGGATGTTCCACAGCACCGCTGAAACATTGAAAGAATATGGCAAAAAACACAGTGCTATATTTTAAGAAAACACAGCAAAACAACAAGACCTTATCCCAAATGTGAAGTATTTGGAAGTACGACTCTGACTCAGGTCCTGCTCAAAGTTGTTCAGGGACTAATACATTTAAAGTTGTATCAGGGAATTGTACACCAGAAAGTGTTTGACACTAAATCTAAAACTCAATCCTAAACACAAAGATGCATCAACAGCTACAACATTCTCATTATGACTGAGACAGTATCTTGACCTTAGTTCCAATAAACTGCCGTGCCAGGATCTAATGCAGGCCATTGTAGCAAGGCATTCCAAAAATGTATAAGAACTTATAGCATTTTTGGAAGGAAGAATGGATTAAAATACCTACAGTAACTGCTATCAATAAGTCTGATGTGCTGCTTCAGAAATGGTTTGGAAAAGCTGTAATTATACAGTCAACACTATATACTTTAGGGCTCCAGTGAGGTCCACAGACCAGAAGAATTTAGTATCAACCATAATTAAGTACACCTGAACCAGCTAATCAAGGTCTTTGGGACTGCCTAAAACATCCAAGCAGGTGTGTTGGAGTAGGTTGGAGCTAAACTCTGCAGGTCTGTAGAACTCCAGGAACTATTTATATATGATAGTCTCAATAATAAAGTAACAAATTATTAATAAAATAACAAAAAGAGAGAGCATTTCAAATTTTGCCCTAAGAACCAACAATCCAAGACTAAAAAGCTACATTTAGTAACAAAAGCATCAAGAACACTACAAAGCATCAGAACACTATGAAGTCTTTTAATTTAATTTAATAAAGTGTTTACATTGTGGTTGTTATTTGATAAGAAAGGAAACTCAAGCTTCATACAATGCACTCTCTGTAAATGTGAGAGAGAAGACCCCCTCCATATTTGTCTGAATGTCTTTCTCACTCAATTTTGCATTGTCTCTCAGTCACTCTTCACTCTTTAATTCAACTGCTCTGCTCTGCATGACTGATCTAATTTCAGCTCATCTATGTACATTCAGAATGCAAAACCCCAAAATAGCACAACCAGAGGAAAACAGAAGTCCTGTTATGGCAAACTGTCCTGTAAACATACTGAGTGGATGAGGCTTGTTTCAGGCTTGATAAATTGTAGATCTTTTCATCAGTGCAAGAAAGGATAGAATAGATGTACAATAGAATCTGTACAATAAAATGTTTTTTATCCAAATTCATTCGAATTTCATGCTGTTCTTTTATTCTTAATAGTACAGTTTGCACATTTATAGTGTTTGTATATACAGTGTTTGTATATGCAGTGTTTGTTCCAAATTTCTAACCCTTAAAGTATTAAAGTAAAGTATTAATACTAAAGTATTAAATATTTCAGTCATTTATTACTAATTCTCACAAACCCTTTTTTAAGGGTAAAATTCATCAATTGTTTTGTTGACTTCTCTCAAAAACACCGGTACTGGGGTCAGAACAACATGTTCTGAACAACATCAAATATAGCTAGCAATAATGTTGCACAGCTACTCATTTCAAAACAAAACAAATGACATTTAAACGTCACTTCTCTGATTCATTCATTAAACCTGATGCTTCCCGGTTGGTGCTGATTCAGCTTTATTATAAATATCACTAATGTGATTTTATTGACTTTTTCATCAGCAATTTTGAGTTTTGTAAACATCAGTAAACAAGTTAACATCACAAATTTTAAAGTAATTGTCATTTTTAAGATATAGCTACAGTTTGGAAACTTATATTCAGTTAAATTAAAATAACCTACAATTTGAAATAAATTAATATATATTGATTAATATATATTTAAATATATATTATATGTTAAAGGAGACATCTAAATGTTTTGACATTATCTTTATTTATTTAAAAAAAACACTGCATTGTTCACTGCATTTTAAACCAGTTTTTATAACTGTTGTTATAATTACTTTAAATAGATACTTAAAATACATATTTTTCATATCAATTAGTCTTGCTTGCTGTGTGCATGGGGTTGGATGTTATTATTAAGGTTTCCTTTGTTATTCTATCTGTGCATAGTTGCAGGATGTGCTGTGTATTGACAACATTACTATGAACAGATTAAATAAATGTATTCACATCATTTTACAATCACACAGTCTGGGTGTTATGAATGTTAGCTCAGCTCGATTAAGTTATAAACTGAACTGACACGGGTAATGACTGCTAATATGTCAAAGCTTTTTGAGGCAAAATTACATGGTTTAGGTTAACCATTATCTCAAATAAATGAGCAAATAAATGAGTCTTAGAATTACTGTTCCTGCTTCCCTTCTCACGTTCTCACACACAATATATTGTTTAGGCTAGACGCTTGTCTTCTGACAAGAATCAAAAACATCCTTCTGTTTTTCTCCTCCGTTCACAGAAGTTCACAGGCTCCTTTCTGCATGTACAGTATATCTACCACATTCAACTCAAGGGAGGACATGGTTGTTTCACTCAGTGTTCACTTTTGCCAGAGGCTTTTACATAGACTTTTGAATTGTAATAACATTCAATATTTTTTATCTTCTCACTTCAGGAAAAGCAGTGTGATCGCTGGAGGAATTAGCATGAACTACAAACTGATTGGTAATGGAACAGTAAGGGCATTTCCACTACTGACTGAACAGAGAATGTTTAATGCCACACCGTGCTAATGTGCAGATAAATGCAGCCCCTTTCTGCGCCCTGAGCGAGAGGTTGCATGCTGGATGCCAGGTAACTGGAAATGCCTTCATAAATTATAGATATTAAAAAGGAGAAATGCTGTCACCCAACAGTCCTAGAAAGAGTAATGTTGGCATTTAACTGTCAGATACAGATTTTTTATACTGAAAAGAATATTGAGGTTATTTTTAGACACCGGGAATGTGTTGCCTTGTAATTTAATGCATTTGAGAATTAAAAAACGTTTCTAAACCAATGGTCGTCTGTCAGAGGAGGCTAAGCCTCTTCAAGAATGCATTAAAAAAAATAAAAGTATTAACTGAAGTGAAAAAACAACCTTTTTAAAATCAAATTTGCTTTGCATGCCATGCACCTTTTACTGAGGCTGACAACAAAGTTTCTAATTAGTAAAACTGACCAATCAGGGTCAATATTCAAATGACACAAGATGCAAAACGTGGCCAATAGTGATAAAAGAGAATAAATTAAGTCCCCAATCATACCTTTCAAACCAATTAGCTTTCTGTATTATCATAGTATTTTAGTGGGTCTAAAATTGTTGGTGAATGGGAAGATTATAACACTTAGATTATAAGATTATAACAATCTGTGCATGAGAACATAATTATCAAAAAATATATAATAATTAAAGCAACTATTTAAAATTGTTTTATCAACATTGATTTATATATCATTCTTCTTAGAAAATACTCTCAGGAGTCACCACTGTTCAACACATTCATAAATGTTTTCTGTTTAATGTACTCACAAAGCTGAATAAAGATGCTTTTTAAAACCAAAAATAAACTATGATAACATAATCACCCATAGCAAACAACAGCATCCCTATATAGCAACCACAGCTTCAACATCTGTTAATTTTTTATGCTCTGTGATTGCCCAAGCCATGCATATTAACTGACTTGATTTCTGGCATGTTTTATTGATGAATAAAACATTTAATAAGCGGCATTACAGCACTGTCAGGGAATTAACGCATGTGACCGATACATTCCATCGTGACTTACCCAGGCAATGGCCATGATGCCCAGAGCGAAAAGGCTGGGGCCCAGCAGATTCCACAGGCCATGACGGTCCAGCTGTAAGGCCATAGACAGAGCCATAGCCCCCAGCAAGTATAGCACCTGGCAGGACAAGGACAGAGGAGTGAAAATGTTTGACAACTCCACATGCCTAGGGGCAATAGTGAATCCATGGCCCAATTATAAGCATCTTGCAGAGAGACAGCAAGTAAAGCAATGTGCTGCTAAACATGCCTCTCTCCTTATGTCTCTCTCTCTATCTCTCCCCCTCCTTCAAGTTTAGAACTGTTGTGACGTGGGTGATTTGATTAGTGTCTGCAAAGTGCAGCATTCAGCAAAACGCATCCACATGCGCACACACAATCACCCACTACTATATATAAAAACATTCACCCTGGAGGAAAATTCTATTAGATACTTCTCCCACAAAAGTCCTTTAACTTTCTCTGATTCTAAATAACTCTAACATAGACTTAATCACATTTTTGGACTTTCTTGGTGTGTTTTTTAAATGTTTAATTCATTGAATCCAACTCTTTAAGTGTGCAGCTGATGACTAAAGAGAAAAAGCACACACACATACACACACACACACACCTGAAACTGTCCACCTGTATTTACTCTGCTCCACATCAAAATGACACCATCATTATGACAGACATGACAGACTGCTGACACTTATATATTTACACTCTCTGTAAGCTGTTTACTGGGGTGCACAAAAATTTTGCTCTCTTGCAGATCTTGGAAATCGCTTGTCTGACAATAGAAAAAGTCAATGAAAGACTACTGCCCTCTATGAAACACACGAAATGAATTTATAGAAACTGATGACAAGAAATATTCAGCATTTCTGGACCCTTGGGCCTTAATAAGTAGTTTTAACCATCAGATTGTGTTTCTTATATGGTGGAGTACATCTGCAAACAAATCTGAAAAACAAATCTTGCTCAGAAGTAAAACCACCTTTCTTAACATTTTTGACATTAGTTTTAACCAGGTGGTCCCAATGTCATTTTTGATGGATTTATTACTTTACATGGGTGCCCTAGAACAGTAACCAAAAGGTGCATTACACTAACTATGGACATGCACAACAAAATCTGACAACCAAAATAATTGAAATTAGATTTTGTCATTTTAATATTAGATCTAACAATCTTCTTGCAATGTTTATGGCAATCCACTGTGCTATGAATTTAATTGGCTCTTTGCAACAGAGTGATGTTTACCTGTTTGATAATGGATTTGAGTCTGGCCATGGCGATGACAGTGACCCATACAGACATGAGCGAGCCGAGGAAGTCACAGAACTGCAGCACATCATACTCCATGATGCAGAAAACAACAATGCCTGGCTGGTCACAGGCATGATAGAACTGTTAAAAGGTGCAAGATGAAAATAAAAGGTCAGAGAAAGCACAAATATAATTTGACACTTTTAAATATGAAATCATTTTGTCATTGCAACAGATACAGATAATGACTTTGATACACACCACAACCTGGATCTGTTTCAATAATATGTATTGTATGACACTTAAGTCTTCTCTAACTGAAGCGTATTATCTGCTACAGGCAACAGGCGACCAAAATGTTTGCGTAGGCTTTGTTTTGTGCATGTGCTACAGATGTGTGTGCATTTCAATCCTGTTCTTAAAACTCACAGTGGAAAAGAACATGGTGAAAATATAGACGGATGCCTCAAGCAGGTATTGACTACGGATAGCGATGGTCACAGGTGGGACAAACATTAAGTTGCTGAGACACAGGAGAAGAGTTGAGAGCAGCTGGAACCCATATGAGTAAGCCTCAGTGTTGTCTGTGCAACCCCAGCCATCCCAACCTGGAGGAGACACACAAATACATAATATTGGTCTTGATTTAAAAGCCCACTTATACTTGAAGTGTGTATTTTTTCCTGTTAAAATATTTTTTGCACTTCTCTGGAACACAAAAGAGGAAATATTGTTATCGCCGTCTGTTTCATAAAATTACAATTAACTGAGGTTTTCAAGCTTCAATAAAGACGTAAAAGCACTATGAAAGTAAAATTAAGTCCATATGACAATTGTGCTATATATTTAAACTATTTTAAATAAAAAAGACTTTATATTAGTACTAAATATAATACTATATATAATACTAAATATTAAATAATCTTTCCTCCAGTGAGCTGTTAACCCTTTATTTCCTTATTATATAAAGTCAGCTATGTATAGGTAAGCCATTTGTAACTTGATCCCCCCCAAAATGTGCAAACACTATTACTCCCTATTAAATCACGTCCCTGTTTGTTTGAGAATCCCAACATGGCCACCACAGCAACACTGACTTAAAATGGTATGAGTTTGAGGCAAGACCTTAAAGATCAGTTTGTTCAACCAATGAAAGACAAAAGTGTTTTTGGAACCTGTCTGAAACTTTTTTTATTTCATGCAGTTCGTTTTGGTGACACTAGTGATGCAGAAATTACACCGTTCAGCTTCCGTGGTAACTACATAAAATGTTCCACAGCCAACTTCCTTAAAAGAAACTAATTTAGCTTAGAAAACGCACAGCTGCACACTGACAAAAGCAACAAAGGAAAAAAACAGAAATGCACATGTACTCTTCCTCTCTCGCACTCTCTTTATACAAACATGCTGTTCCTTATCTGTCAGTGCTTGTAAACAGCTTCATAAATATAGATTGAATCCAGAAATCCTACTGTTATATAAACACTATGAGGAAAACAGAATGCTGCTCCTTTAACCTCTCATTGAAAATGCTGGAAAACATCCCACAAATCTCTTTGATTACGATGCTTTTATTAATCAAACCCCGAACAAATATCCTCAAAGGTACATAGTGATTGAAGTTTAACTGAGTGTTGGAAAAGATGGTCAGTTGAGCTTTGCCAGACACTTGAGAAGACAGAAAGCTTTGCATGCTTGTTGTATCACAGCACTCAGCTGTTTGCCAGAAAATATTCATTAAAAGGGTAAATTTGTCTATGCTAATGACAAAAAAAACTATGGGTAGTATTCCGGGGGGAGGGGGGAAACAAGGCACCTGAGCTCCATAATGGTGCTCTAATTGAGAGGTTGTGATTAGCATATTACTAAATACCATTGTATGTTCCCTAATTAAAAACCACTTGATTCGTGATCTCATAGTTATAACGAGACATGATTGGCACATGTAATTGAATCATTTAACAAGCCAATTAAGTTTGATTGGCATCTGACAGTAAAGGAGAAAGATGATAATGGAATTATAAAATATTACTCATATTAGGCACAAGGGTGATAACACCTTGAGAACAGACGTCTTTAATCCATGTAAATTTATTCGTGTCTTCACATGTAGTCTCATGTACAGTATGAACATGACTGCTCACCTGCTTTACACTCGCATGCAGCATACAGGTAGTTGTTGGTGCGCAGGAGTTTGCACTGGCCATACGTGCCACAGTCATTGATACAAGGGGTCAGGTAAGAGCGAAGGTAAACCTCAGCTGTTACATTAGTACACATTTCAAACCTATAGAGAAGCAGAAAAAGAAAGAGGTAACTTTAGCACCTTTTTTGTTAAAAGGTTCCTCGATGTTATTTGAGAAACTATTATATTTAATACAACATATTACATATCCTATTTAATTTATATTTTATACTCTATATTGTGCATATAGTGTGGTGTATTAATATATTTAGTATATGCTAAATTTATATGATAAAATATGCTAAATATACAGGGGTTGAACAATGAAACTAAAACACTGGCCAATTTAGTGTTGGAGGTTTCATGGCTAAATTTGACCAGCCTGGTGGCCAATCTTCATTGATTGCACATTCCACCAGTAAGAGCAGAGTGTGATGGTTTAATTAGCAGAAAAATAGCACAGTTTTGCTTAAAATATTGCAATGCTCACAACATCATGGGTGACATATCAGAATTCAAAAGAGGCAAATTGTTGGTGCATGTCTCGCTGGCGCATCTGTGACTAAGACAGCAAGTCTTTGTGATGTATCAAGAGCCACAGTATCCAGGGTAATGTCAGCATACCACCAAGAAGGACGAACCACATCCAACAGGAGTAACTGTGGACGCAAGAGGAATCTGTCTGAAAGGGATGTCCGGGTGCTAACCCGGATTGTATCCAAACAACATAAAACCACAGCTGCCCAACTCACTGCAGAATTAAATGTGCACCTCAACTCTCCTGTTTCCACCAAAACTGTCCGTCGGGAGCTCCACAGGGTTAATGTACATGGCCGGGCTGCTATAGCCAAAC
>JAZGTJ010002391.1:0-42830 GCA_036877575.1 Botia almorhae | reverse complement strand
TTAAATGAATAAAAATCAGCTTTGACATTCCGCCTCGTTCGTTCTGTTTCTTAAGGGTTAAAAATCGTTTGTAAGAAGTACCGTAAATTAGTTTAACCATCATGACATTGTTTCGAAATTCTTTCCGTTAGCCTAAAATAAAACAGAACCGTTCCGCAATCAAACAAAATAACGCGACCTAGTTATGCAACCGGGATAGTGAACTTATCGCAGGTCTTTCCATTCCCCCTCAGTTAACTTGCTGTTGTTGTTGTTCTGAGGTCAGTAGAATAAGAGGATGCAGCAGAGGAAATCATACTTCAGTGTGTCCACGTCCGTGTGTCCGGTCACCTCCAGGCCATAAAAGCGCTGCATGTCTTTAATGGCAGTGGAAAGGATCTGGGCTGACTGCATGGTGGACATCTGTCTGCTGGCCTGGGACAGGTAGCCATAGGTCCTCAGCCAGGACTTAAAGAAACACACACACACAAAAATGTCTTAAAAATGGAGTGGACAATGTTTTGAAATGGTTTGTTTTACAAGACTAATAATACGTAATGTTTATACACAAAAATCAGCACGACTTTCGCAACACAGTCAGTGTGTGAGTGAGTACAGATGTGAGACCTTCCGGGTACACACACCAAATATGTTGCTGTGTCAGGACCTGTGGATATGTTCACCAGATGTATAGGTAAACAACAGAACGACCTCAGAGGACTGGAAATATGCTTTTATAGGGCACAAATTGTTGCCTGGAGATACTGGCCAATTGTTAGGAAAAGTTTAGTAAACATTCTTCATATTTCCCCTTCATTTTATTATTTACAGCCCTTTTGTTTGTTTATTTCTAAGACTTAACAACATTGAAAATGTTAACAAGCATAACAATCATACTTTTTGACATTAGTAACTTTTTAATATTTCTAATAACTAATAATAAATACAAAATACAAATGCTAACACTTTACCATGTCAAATTAATGCATACGCTGTTGTAATTAACATTAACTAAGAGGAATAAATTAGGTTTAAATATTGGTCATTTTTAGCTAGTGTTAGTATCTTAACCAATGTTAGTAGCAAGCACTGTTAGTAATGTTAGTTAGTTACTAAGGTAACTAACAAACGGAACCTTATTGTAAACTGTTACCAATATAATGCAATGTAATTTTTGTAAATGCATGTAGATTGCTTCATAGATGATACACAACAATGGCTCCCACGAACCTCCGCGTTGAAAGTCTCATCTTCAGCCGCTGTTCCAGCAATGTTGACAAACAGCAGCACGAAAACCGTAGTAACGGGTCTCAGTGACCGACAAGAGCCGCTCCTGCGGGCTGACATCTCTCCGCGCCCGGGACAGCTGCGCAGCTGCAGTGTGAAATGCGCTCGGTAATGAACGCACAAGATCTCCGTGGATCACCTCCTCAATGAAATCGCACCTGAGATGTATACAGTCAACGTTTTATATCAGCAAAACATTGTTCTCTCGGACCACAGATTAACCGTTTTAAGATTTCTTATTCCGTGCATGAAATCAGCTCGTCGGCAGATTTAATAGACCCGAGGACAACTTTAAGCATCCGTTATATCACGCAAAACCGAATTTACTTCGTGAAGGTCTCCAGTGGCTTGCAAATCCGTCGTGGAAACTATAATCTTGGCCTGAACTGCAGCTATCCACTCACTATATATTGTAGATGGAAATACTTGTTGATAGTTGCTGCATCGTGTTGTTTGTGTTAAAGTGTCGCCCGGTTTAAACCATGTGGAGATGCCGAGGAACAGACGCCGTGTCCTCGGTCAAACGCGAAATGATCTTCAATCTTTTGCAGGACACCAAATATGAGCATGAACCCTCATGAGGATCTCGTGTTGATATGCAGCATGCAGCACGCAGCCGCACCCCATACCCCCGCCACTGTAAACCTTTATCATTATTCCACATGTATGACACTATTACACAAACATTACTATATACATACAGATGAATGCAACTGAAGGAGCATTGCACTGAAATCGGTTTATTTAAATAACGAAAGCAGTTTGTAAAGCAAATGTTGATCCAGTTTCAGTGCTCACTGCCACCTGTTGTTCACATGCAGTACTGTATACAGCCGGATTTATGTTTCGGCCTCACCGAAACAACCTTTGACTAAAACATACCCACCAAGACATCGCTTTTAATTTAATTTGGAAAACTCATTAAGGGCTAAACAATTACCCAATCAACATGATAAACGTTAGCTTGAGTACTTGATGTTGTAGTTTATGTACCCAACACAAACCAGTGTACATGTAACTAACATGTAACTATTTGTCACGTGTCGTCTATTTGTAGTTTTGCCAATGGTCCCCTTCCTCTAAAAGGACCAAATGCCAGATGATCTAAACTGAGAGACCAAATTAAAAACTATATACTGTATATATTTCTAGTTGAATTGTATGTATTATGAAGCATAACATGTAGAAGGAAACTTTTCTTGTCGTGGGTCTGTCTGGTACCGCATGTTTGAGGTCACGTGGTTTCAGCAAACGCCGCTTCGTTACGTCATATTATTTCGACGCTCCGGCGGCTCGTCACCAGAGGGCGCTGATCTCAACCAGCGTCTACCGCGGGTTTAGCTGACCTCGAGTCAGTTTATTATGTACGTTTATTGGATGGATGGACGTATATCTGATGGAGCTTAAACCTCTGATCTTCACAGACAAGGTACTTATGAAATGTTTTACACTGAATCACCTGAACATATGAAGGACAAAGGTGCTTGTATATATAAGTGACCGATAACTGCCTTTTTATGTCTGTTTTTTTTAAAAAGAAAAGTTTAACGACAAACACGTGCATAATCAAAAAAAACAGTGATAGTTCATTGCGTGTTTATGGTCTGATTAGTATTAACTAAAATTAAAAACATTTAAAGGTATTTAGTGATATATTATTTATTTTAAACGTTAAACTATTAAGAAAACGCTAGCAGTTGTTTTGTAAAAGTTTGGCCTGAGTTCTCGTCGCTTTTACGACGTCTTCACCGGCAGGTGTCGCCAGCACGTGGTGCTTCGATAAAGCGGGTCTAATTTTGAGGCAATTGATTCGAAGCTTGGAAGCTTTGTTTCTCTCATCAGCAGTCACCATACATTTTACACCAAAATGTGAGGCGATAAAGGGAACTTATCAGACAGCTCTGCAGCCTGTAGCACTTTCATAAAGTAATTTCTCAGGGACATGAGATCATGAGATGCTCAACTGACCAAACACACGAGGATTTCATAAGAACGCCATTCACAACAACTATTGGATCAACTCTCCAAAATCTGTCAGACCACCTGTCGAGCCATTTGAAATTGCATTCCCATTGCATACTGTGTGCCACACTCTTTGCTGGCTGTCTGAATACGTTGTTCACAAGGGAATTTAGCTTGCAGTGCTTTTTGGATATCTTCTCCTAACGCAGTAACACCTACAGATGGATATGGATAATGTTCCATGTTTTGGGATTTAAAGTTTCCTCTGGGAAAACCAGGAGCAATCTGTGTTTGTGTTCAGAGATCTTACTGTCTATGTAGGAAATCGTCTGCTATGTGATTCGGATTTGCAACAAGCTCAGCAATGTCTATAAGCTCCAGAAGTACTTCCCATGCATGCTGGTTCACCCTCAGGGGTTTTTGATCCAATTATGAGGGGCAGGAACCTCAACAAAGACCAGTTTTCATGCCCCAGTTTGAAATGTCCTGTTCTTACCTTTTCCACCTGAAACTTTGATTGATCACCAAGTTAAAATGTAGGAACTACAACAGAATGCGCCGCAACACAAAACACTGTTCTTAGGCTGTGGTTGCCCACCATGAGCAGGTTATCATTGGGTGTAGCACGCCTGCTAACGTCAACTGTATTCCCAGGTGTAGCCAAACCATTGATTAAAATATTCCCAGATTCAACAAACAAACTAACCAACTAAAAAGTGTATTAATAAGTTAGCAAATGACACAGCAAGCAATGACGCAGCAAGACAAAGACCAGGACAACAGATCCAGTCCGGTGGGGTGGAGAGGAAGGTGGGCGGAGCTTAGGGGGAGGAGGAGGAGTAGGGGGGGGGGATTTAAGTGTAGAGATGAGCAGTCTGAGAGGCACAAGGCGACAGTGGAGAACCCAGACAGCGAGCCTCTGCAGGGAGTGAAGTAGACAGAGCCAACGAGCTCCGAGACCTGGAAGTAACAGGAAAGCTGAGATGAAGATGGAATGTTAGGAATAAACAGGGGGTAAGAAACCAAAAACAAACAAAATCTGACTGATCAAAGCCAACAGGACAACACAAACCAGAGCGAGATGTTGCTCAAGAGAGTGAAGACATCGATCTGGCACAAGACAGCAAACACAAGAAGATTAAATGTGGATGTTGTCTTAAACAGCGATCGCCATGTGCTCCAGAACGTAAACAAGACATGAACACAAGACAAAAACAGGCTGATTAGCCTGGAATCATGACAGTTTGATTATTTCAAACATAAATTTAAACAACAAATGCACCATAGTGTATTTTCAAATAATTTGCTGGGCAATTAATCGTAAATTAGCGGTTTTGTGTAATTTTTCATGTCAGTTTTATCTCTGTGACCCGTTTTACCTTTCTGCGTGTTACAATTTCAAACTGTCCTCTTTCTATGGTACATTTTACATTTAGTTGCTTAGCAACAATCCACTGCCAGAGGGGGGAGTCTGAAGATAGGAAATACAGCTCCATTTTTAGTGAAAGAAAATTATTTATATTGTTATTCACCTTTTAAATTCAAACATTACATCTGACACTAAAACATACCAGCTTTGCTAAAAACTATATTCCAAAGCAGCATTTTGGAACTTACTTAAACATAATATATTTACCTACACGGCAGACAAGTACATACAAGTACCAGTTACCAATTACCAATATCATGAGAACAAATTTGACTACTTTTTCTTCACAGATATTGCAAAAATGAATGTCATTTTTCATAGTTAGCACAGAATTCAGAGATATGAACTACAATTTTGACATGAGATATGACTTGCCTGGACTGTTATGTAGGCAGAAATTGAGGTTTGATTATAACCACTGTAGTAGCATTGTTTTTACCATTTTCTGGTCTGTTACATAACAATATTTTTTCACGTTACAGCGCAGAACATGTGCTGTAACCCCAGAGAGAAGGTTCACGATGTGCTTGTTTAGAAATCCACAGTTTGTCCGTTACTTTCAGCCATTTTCTTGTCACATGAACTTTTTCTTCCAAACTCCCACACAGGAACACGAGATCAGTGATAAGCCTGAACCCAAAGCAGTTTACATGCCTGTGAGACGTGAGGATGTATGCGCATTGTGTTTTTGTGGCATGTGTGCGCTTTTTCACCCACCCACACAAACACACACACGTGTGAGGAATGTTTCAGTGGAAGCACTCATCACTGAGGTGCTGAAATCTACCGATTTGTTGTTACAGTACTACAGTAGTTTTAGGCTGTTGGATTTCAAATGCACTATGTAAATCCACTGTCATATATTTTTGATTTCCTACACAGCTGTGCGAATTCCATTCCAGTCTGGCTTTGAATTTTTTTTTTGGTTAAATAATCATTTGATAAAGCATTTTACTTCGGTTTGGGGTCTGATCACTCTGTCAGGTTTTTAGTGGTGTGATAATGACTGACTGACTGTATTATCTCTTACATAATGGTAGATGAGAGACGGGGAGAGGGAGGGAGGGCAGCGGTGGGTGACTGGCTCCGCGCTCACGTCGTTCATTCTGTGCTTCTAGCTCTTCTGCTGCGTTTAACGTGGACATGGAGTCGTCATGTGAGCAGGTAAAGTGTGTTTCTATGTTTTATTGCTGCTTATGTTGATGCTTTCGAGGGACTCAAGAGGCTTTGTGGTCACTTTTTGTTAAATATCTATATTTTGTTTCTGGCGTTTTGTTCAGTCAGTGTGTCTGTTAGATAAAGAAACCCTCAATTTTTGCAGTTTGCTCAGTGTTTATATGAACGCTTAAAATTGCATTTAAAATTCTCATTTCATTAGCGAGCATTAATTCAATTTTGTGAAGCATTTGAAGTTATGGACTCAAATACACAGGAAGTGTATTTGAGTCCATAATAAAGGAAATAACAGAGTGTCAGTTAGACGGTGCGATGCAAGTTTACAGTGTTTAAACGTGATCATAATAATCGGACGCGTCAGAATAAAATCACACGTTATTTATTTATGATTTACTATTTATTTATTTAGTTAAAATGGATACAGAAATATTAAAGCTGCAGTCTGTGTCTGTTTACGTATGTCGTTGTCAAATGAAGCCAAACTGACGTTGCCCCTAAAACTGGATTGACAGCTCAAATGACACATAATTATTATAAACTTACCATTGCGAGTCAAGGCGAGGAGACTGATCTGATCACTGATCAGTTATATACGCACTCAATAACTACTTTAACCAATAGGGTCACAGATTGCAGCTTTATCATTATATGAAGTGTACAGAAATAAAGGTGAAGCTTATCAATGCAATCCTGTCAAAACTCTCAAACTCGTTCATGTGATCCTCCTCCACATTCACTGCCTCATTTCAACCCTTCACTCCGTTTTCAAAGCGTTCTTTATTTCTCTGTCGCCCACACAGCACATTATAGTACCTGCCAATTCACAGCACCCACACATACTGTCGCCCACTAAGACCGCTAATGCAGCGATGCCCTAAGCACTGAACACCCCCCCAACACACACGCTAACACTAATGCACACCAATGAATGAGATGCCTCGAACGAAACGCTTGTTTTTGCTCTCCATTGCCACATATTTCTCCAAAACGCAGCTTATAAAGTGCATATAGTGTGGGAGGTCCCTTATAAGAACTGGTTATTTATTTCTACTTCGGAGTATTAGAAATTATGTCAGAAATTAGAGATTTTCTATTGGTCTTTAAAGTTAAACATTTGCATATTTTCCCAGAATTCCATAGGCCAGTCCTTCAATATGAAGCCGGCATTAAGAATAACTTACAAAGAATGAGTGAAATTAACCGATTCTCTTTTGTTAAACTCACAAATTCATAACGTCACACAGCTGGAAGTCTAAGAAAGAATGTTTTATTAATTTTGTCTGCCCTAATTTTTGTCTTGCACATAACTTTGCCATGGTGTACATCACATCTGCATAAAACAAGCGCTGATTTAATGACCCACTGAAGCTTTCCACTGAAACAGGAAGTTAGGGCGGGACATATTAAGTAGGCGGGATCAGGGAGATGCTGTCGAGTCCAGAAAACGTTTGATTGGTCAGAAAAATATGTTAGCTCTTCATTAAATCTCTATCATTATAATATCTATATTTCAAAGAACAAGAGTGAAAGTATTTATCAATAAATGATTAATAGAAAACATACACCCTAAGGCATCAAATGATGTTCATGAAAAAAATCTCACTCTGGGAATGTAATATGCATTTTGCTCGCAAACCATTTCATTGGGTCACAAAACAACTGTTATATCATGATATTTGTGTTATTTTTGTATTTATTTTATAGTCATGATTCAGCGTGTCACAAAATGCATTCTCTTTCATCCTGCCCATGGGTAACATGCATACTTGCATAACAAACATTAACATAACATACATACGTCAGCTAACAAATCTGACACGTAAAAAGTATATATATATATTTTTAATCCTTCTGCATATTTAAAGCTATTATATGATTCTGTTTTAAAGCTTAGTACAGTCTTGATTTAAATTCAACTCTGTAATGTGAAGCCAGGCCTTTGTTAAAATGTTAATTACTTAGTGGAACAGGCATTTGATTTTGGCAGACTGAATTTTTAATTGTACAATGTAAATTAACATTTTATGTTCACAGATAATGGAATAGCTGTTTAACCGGTTGAGCAGATATTTATCTGTGTTACGATAAATTACTGTGGTCCATTAAGCTGGTTCGTTGTTTTTCACTGGAAAAGTGAAAATGAAAATGATTAAAAATGAAACTGTTGCCAGGACAATTCGTGAAGGTAGCACAGTTCGCCAGAACACAAGAGCAGTTTGTGGAGACAGCCTCGTGATAGGTTTTGTTTAGGTTAGGAAAAACTGTTAGAGCGATGCAATGCAGCAAATATTGCGAATGCAGGAAATGCAGCAGATGCTGTAACTAAAGCTAAAAAATGTTAAAATATTCATATTTTTATATGTATGGGTAGATTGACAGACCGCCTGAGCACTTCGGAAGCTCAGAATTGTTTTTTTTTTCAGAACATTTAAGCTATTTAAACTCGCTCAGCAGCTGCCACGTTATATATATATAATATTTTTTTTACAGCTGTTATTTTCTTGTCCCAAAGGCAGTCTAAGACCCATATTAGATTTAAGACCACACTTTTAAACAGCAGATGTAAACGCATCTCACAGACGAGCACGCTCAGGCTATTTTTCTCCTGCTGTCTGTAAAGCTGCAGTATGGGCAAAGCTCTCCGTCTAGAGCAGCTTCAGAAGCCCTGAGGCTGATGCCAGTCACAGCTGCTGTCATGATACTAAATCTGATGCCAGTCACAGCTGCTGCCATGCTACTGAGTCTGATGCCAGTCACAGCTGCTGTCATGCTACTGGAACATTAAAACATGAGATCTTCAGTGATAGACGAAACACTGTGTCCCTCAACATGCACGTTACTGTCACACACAGCTGTTTGAAAATTGTACAAGCTAGAGCTCTGTCATTTAGACTGCTCTGTGCACTTAACAACAGTAACTTTCTCTGACTGGTTTCCCATAGAGATGGTGCTCTCCATTTACAAGGTACTCCTCACCCCCCAAGCTCAAAGCATTGCTGCGCAATTGAACCCATTTTAGTCACAATGTCCATTTTTCTAGAAAGGCATGATTTAATTTAAAGTTTTTTAGAAGTGCAAATTCTAAAGTCCCGCCCTCCTTAGAAAAGAAGCCCAGCCAACAAAGTTATAGGAACGTTTCTGTAACGTTTTCATTTAGAAACAAATGTTAAAAATTTATTTTGAATGCCACCAATATAAATGATGATCTCAGAAACACGCGTTTTGTGTTACATTCATACGCGTGGACAGATGGCGCTCTTACACTGTTATGACTGCAAAATCAGAACAGTAAGTTTATTTACTTAGAAACCAGCTATAAACGTGTTAATAGGTGAATCATTAATTCAGTCGTGATAATATCTAGTTTGTTAATTTCCTTAGTTGAATTTGGGATTTTTTTTTACAAGAAAAATAAATGTTTATAGGAAAACTGGTAACGGGTGTTGCTTTTAACTTCGTATATGTATGTATGTGTGTGTGCACGCACGATGTATACTTTTAAATATAAATGAAATATACGTATACTTAAAACCCCCAAACGACAATTTTCTCATTTTATTTTATCATCATGCTGATAGGTGTATGTGTTTGTGTGTGAGAAAATGAATCATATTGTAATTATTTAGTAAAATCAAAAATGAAACAAACATATTGCCGCTCAAATTTCAATTCAATTCAACTTTATTTGTATAGCGCTTGTCACAAAAGGACATTGTTACAAAGCAGCTTTACATGTATGATAAATGTACACAGAACACAAAGACAGACAGACAGACAAACACACAGACAGACAGACACACAGACAAAGAGAAACAGGTAGGAGAAACAGGTGCATGTTATATAATCAATTAAGGGTTATGAATAGATAGTTTGAGTAGGATTTAATAAAATGTGCAGAATTGAAACTGATTACAGCAGCCTCCTGACGGGCAGTACAAGGGCAGATGAGCTGAAGTCATTAATGTGCCATCAGTTTTTAACAACGAGTTTCAATTGTTTTTTGAATTAGTTTTTTTTTAAAGATCTGACAACGTGACTATAAATTAGACTAAGAGACGTTTGTATCTTGTAAGCGTCTCTCACCGCGTCTCATGTGCTGCTCAGGTGACCGAGTGATCCGAGCGCGATGGGCACAGAGATCTCCGAGAAGGAGCGCGGCTTCCTAAACGATGCTGACGGAGAGAAGGAGGTGAAGAGCTGTGTGAAGGAGGAGCTGTCTGAGGCTCAGGAGACGGAGGAGCTGAGGGCTCAAATGCTGCAGCTCCTGCTTGAGCTGGAGGAAGCTCGAGAGACGTCACAGAAACACGAGGAGAGCTTCATAGAGCTGCAGGGTAAGAGCACCACTGACCAGAGCTGCAGGAATGACCCACACAGCGAGGGATTCACTTTACAAACATGAGAATGAATTATGAGAATGAATTTGGGCAACGTAACAAAGTATACAGTGTACAGCTGCAGTTAGGAGATATTTTAAAGGGGCCAGTGTCATAGATCATCATATCCCACAACAGAATCCCCCAGGACCCCAAACTGACTCCACGGGCTAAAACAGGTGCTCAGTTTTAAGCCTGATTCGATGCATCCCTTTACAATGTCGTAGACTTTATAAATATTTAATTTAATGAATGCATTTTACTTTACATATCACATTATATTTCTGAAGTTTGAATGATCAAATTAAATGTTTCCTGCTTGGCTTCTTTATTCGTACAACAGTTTTTGATTCCTTAGTGTGACACATTTACCGATTGACAATTAATTACCTTTGCGATAAGTCTCCCACAGAGTTGTCCGAAAATGTTGTGCCACAGTTTGGTTTCTACGGTGGCAGTCAATGCTACAATTGAGACGAGCAACATTAAAAAAAATCTAACGTGGACAAGGGGAGCTTTCTTGTGAAGGCTCAGAGACACTCAGTTCTGTATGATATATCCCTCAACTTCCACAAGTGGAATCTCGAATCTCCAGAGGATTGTTTTTAGTGCGTGTGTTTGCAACAGTGTAGTGTTGGATTTGGCGAATTCGCTAGCAATTTATAGGTTGCCATAACAACTAGTGTGCCTGCTGCTTTTCACTGTCAAGCCTGTAGGCTACTCAGCTTGTCAGGTTTGTGTATCTGCACTGTCGTTTAAGTGCAAGAGATGCTGGTGAACGGGATACGCTGTCTTATGGATGGTTCTGGACCAAGACCACCAACCTTGTATTCTGCATTTTTACTGATGGATTCAGTTTAATTTTGATGCAAACACACAAAGGGAAAGTGTCGGGATCCAAGTACAAAAAGGGTGTTTAATAATCCAAACATACAAGACACACAATTGTACTGGAACTTGTTTGAAGTAGACACTTCTTGCTGTAAAGATTAATATTTACAGTAACCTTCGTGCACTGTACATGAATAAAAGATGATATTAACGTGTTTTACAGAGTGACATTTAAAGAATAATAACAGTAATTTGCTACCGTTGAAGTTGGTGTGTCCTTGTATTTAGCTGTATGAGTACTCGGTGACAGGCCCAGGAAAAACGGCCGCTATAAATAACATCCCATAGCTCTTTAATAAGTCACCTGATATACAGCAGACACTGACTCCAGAGCAGTGACTTGAGGTTGTTCGTGTCTAACATGACAGGCATGTAAAGGGACAGCTGCACACACAGGAAAGATTCCAGGCGGGTTGCCCTGACCAGACATCAGGCAGCGGGGGATGATGATTCCTGGATCAGCTCGGCAGATCCTGGACTTCAGTCATGATCTACATTTTCATCAGTGTGTGTCGTATAGACTGGCCACACTTTTAATACTGAGATCATTTCATCTCAAGTGGTCCAAAACGATCCAAAACATGGTTGCATGACCATTTTTAAGTCACATATCGGTATTGCAAAACCAGCTGTATTTTTACTCGGTTTCATCACAATCTTTGTGTTATGGACGGCAACACATGTTAAATAATACACGTTTTTACAAAAGCCCTTTAAAAAATAATAAAAACAATATATATCTCAGCTCAGCATTTTTGGTTCTTATTATTTAAGTTCAGATAAAATGATCATGATCAAGTACAAAATCCAACTTAAAAACTGGAAGAATTGAAGTATTTAACTGTAAAAATTTTAAGTTGGAGATTCTGCAGGTTACAGAGCTGTGGCTAGATGGAAACTAGAGGCAAACAAAAATCAACTTCATGCCTTGTGTGAAATTAACAGTTAACAGATGAGCATAATATCAGCAAATTTTACACAGTTTATGTGCAGAATAACAGTATAACTGTGGGTGTGATGTTGCTTAATTATATTCCATTAATTCTTGTTGTCCGCAGGGTCCCAGGGGAACTGGAACACCCTGGATACAAGGCCAGCGTTTATTAACGAAAAATGTTTACCTAAACAAATTGTATCTAAAAATGTGTTTTTCGATGTCCCTGTTCAGGACTTCTGGAGGATGAGCGTTTAGCTAGCGCTCACCAGGCAGAGGCCTTCACCAGACAGATCCAGCGTCTACAAGGTAACACATATTCAGAATACCTAAACCTAGAAATCTTGATATACAACGTTGATTAAAAATGGATCTTTAAAATCTTTACCTGAACACAGTCACTGTAGGTTTAGGTGCACGTGTCGTGATCCGAAATGATGAAGCTCCATAAAAAACTAAAAATAAATACATAAATGATATAAAAACAGGAAAATTATGCGCTGTTGTTATAAAATACATGGTATTATTACAAATGTCTCATGAGGTGTACATTAGCATTAGGATTATGGAAATATCTGTCTATAGGATTTTATAGTATAACTACCTGTGTCTTTATATATATATATGTGTGTATGTGTGTGTGTGTGTGTGTGTCTTAATATATGGTCACATAGTTTAGCCTTCTAGGACAAGCATAAAGGCGAATGGTTAATGCTGGTTAATGCTGGTTTGGTGCTGGTACAGTATACTGTACTTGGTGGACTAGCCTACCTAACCTGTCACCAACAAAACGTGAGAAAGGCTGACAAAGCTAAAGTAGTTGACTAAGTTAGTCCTTCCAAAACACAAGATATGCTGGTGGGTGGTTTCTCAGTAAGACAGTGTAAGTAAAATATACTGGCTGTCAAACTCTGTATGCTTGGAGTTTGGTTAAAAAATTGTCATAAGTTGAGATTGATCATCTCCCAACCCCCGTAGCCCAGCTCCGCTCCGTTCAGGAGGAGATGGACAGTCTGCAGGAGGAGAAAGAGAGCGAACTGCAGGAGGCGCAGGAGGAGCTGCGGGTGGCGAGGGAGGAGGTGCTGCTGCTGCAGCAGGCTGCGGAGGAGGCCGCCGCCGAAAGGGAAAATGACATCGCCAGTCTGCAGGAGGAGCTGTGCCGGTTACGGGCTGAAATCTCCCGACTGGAGGACACAGGCCAGGAGTACGAGCTGGAGATTGTGACACTCAGAGCGGAGATAGAGATGAAGAGTAAAATCCGTCAGCAGCAGAGGAGTGAGGGTGAGACCAAAACCAGTTACAGTCCTGAGTACACAAGAGCAAAACAAACCAGAGAGGAATAAACAGTTTTTCATTTTCAAATAATTGAATGGTCTTTCTAAAATAAGAACTTATTAGCTTTCTTTATCTATAATGAGAAATGATGCTTTGCTCTCTTTTAATTTAGTTTTAATGCTGCAGTCTGTCACTTTTGACTCTCTATCGCCATCTCTGTTCAAAACATAACATTGCAGGGTACTTGCAGAGTTATTTTCTTAACATGGATGACAAGTTTAAATTCTAAACAACTGCTGTAAGAAATCAACACCCACACGTGATTCAGTGGCTGAATCTAAATGATAAAAACTATAAACTTACTTTTTGCAGTCGGTGTAAAATAGGGAGCTTGAACCCTGATTTGTTATAGACTTACTCAATAACTGATCTTTTGTCTATTTTCAACAAAAAAAAAGTCACGGATTGCAGCTTCAAAATATCATTACTACACATTCATTGATATGTTGTGAATTCTGAAATTTTGGAACTTGGTTTGTTCCAAACAAACGGAAAAACAAACTGAAAAGAAATCAGGATAAAAAACATTTATTTCTATGTAGTCATGTAGAGCAAGCACGAAGCATCGACCGACGTCTTTGTTGTTGTTGTTGTTCTGAAATGGGCGCATGATGAATCTGCTCATTCTGTCGAACTGGTTAGCATCCTGCAGTCATGATCATAAATCACATGGGTTTTAATAAAGGGCGGGACCTGAAGCATTTCAGACACGTGTGCAGCGCGCAGTTTTCTGAGGGACGGAATAGCAGATGATGATAGTCATTCTCAAAGCTGTGTGAAGACAGTCAGACTCAGACGAGCCTGCGTGACTGCGTGACTGCGATTGAATGCGATTGTTCCAGTCAATTAAAGGCAGAGAGAAAGGTGATGAAAAATAAACCGGGTACATCTCTCTGGTCACCTTTTAACCTTCATTGGATCGTGTGAAGTTATCCCACTTACGCTGTATGTCCACCTCTGTCTGGACCTCATTGGTGAAAGATGATCAGAACAATAATTAAATCACATCATATCAAAATTTCATTTTTAAGCTAAAGTTTAACAATATATAACTTTACATATACTTATATATACACACATACATACACACACACATATATATATATATATATAACCCTATACCCTAACCCCAACCCTATATCTTATTACATTTATACATTATTCATGTTCCCTGGGACTCGAACCCGCAACCTTTGCGCTTTGCTCATTAAGCTTTTGCCTGAAGCTCAGTATGTATGTAGTCACGGGTGTCTGTTTTTATGTCATTTGTTAAGGTGATGTGGGCGAGCTGAGGGAGGAATGCAATAACCTAAAGGAGCAATGTCATAAACTACAAGAAGAAAAAACACGACTGACCAACAAACTGCAGCTGTTGCCAAAGAGGACGTGAGTGACTTTAATCATCCCAAAGTCTCTTATTTTCGACTGACCTCCCAATCTGTGACATCATAGTGGTTGAACCCATGGTGCTGACATATTCTCTATGGAAACTGGTGCAGGATCAAGAGCTTGTTCCTTTTGAAAAACAGGCAAAAGCATTTATTTAGTAACATCCCAGCTAACAATTTTAAGTTTTAAGAACGTTTCCTAATGTTTCCATGAGTTAAAAACATTATAACAAAGTTCTAGGAATGTTCAAAATGTCCAGTTTTTTAGACATTGTATTACTGTTAGTGCTTGATTATAAGAATGTTATTCAGACTTTTTTTAATTCTGTTCCTTTCATGTAACTTTACTGCAACTTAAGCATAACATTCATATGACGTTAAAAATACGTTCTGCTAACGTTACTGCAATAATAATGTAGATGTGTATTTTATTTTGGCTGTGATTTAACAGTTCAGGCGGCGTGCACCTCATTCTCAAAGAGGAACAGGAAGAGACGGAGGAAGGAAAAGGCATTCAGTGTGACACAGAGACAGATGCTGGAGGGTCCTACTTGAACCAGGTGAGCTCTAACTGCAGGCTGGTGGATGCCGGAATCCAGAAGAATATTTCATTCGAAGGCAAACCTGTCACTCCCACCAGCTGGACCGGAGGATTCTCCGAGATCCTCTCGCTGAGAGATCAGCTCAAACAGACTGAGGAGAAAGCAACACACAGCCAGAGAGAGGTGAAAAAAACATTGTATTATAAAAAACACTAAAAACACAAATTACAGGGAAGTCAGCAGAACAAACAAAAACGTATTTTCAATTCAGTGTTATGTAGCGCTTTTCACAATGTATTGCTTCAAAACAGCAAAATTGTCAGACATGTACAAGACGTATAACAGAATACATCGTATTATTGCACATTTTTACAGTTCATTATGGTATATGTTAATTAGGGATAGTAGGCTTGCAGTTGGTTTATGAATATAGAGTTGACGGATCTGATGAAAACTACCACACGTTTGGAGCATTTGAGTAAACGAATGTGCATCAGAAATACCCGAAATTACATGTAAAGGCTCGTACCTCTCTCAGTGGTGTATGGGAGGGTAATGTATTCAGACTGCCCACAAAACAGTATGTGCTTCTGACACTATGCGACATTTAGTCAATTAACATGATAGATGTCAGGATATGCTGTTCCAGCTTACGTGGAGACGACACAATTTCGACACAAATTTTTATCCCCCTTTGGCTTATTAAGTGTGTATTTGAACTGCATGCGTAGCTGATATTCTGTTGTGATTTAATATTCTGGTGTGACATGATTGTGTGTGTAAGTGTGATGGACTGAAGAATGAACTAGAGAATCTGCGGGACATGTATGACACCAGTCAGAAGGAGCGAGCCGAGCTGGAGCTGGAGCTGCTGCGCTGCAGGGAGGAGCTGGAGAGAGCCGCAGACGGGAAACAGGTACGAATCAATCTATATATATCTATATATATACATATATATATATATATATCTATATATATACATATATATATATATATATATATATATATATGTATACACACACACACACACACTTTTTTCATCTGTTTTTGTCTTTGTTTTCTTTCTAGGAATAATGCTAATAATAATAATTTGTTTAAATTGGTTTGTCGACGGGATTCTGCACTGTATCGAAGAGACCACGAGAGCACATGGTACCGCTTGACTGAAGTTACCTGTGTGTTGGTCTGAGAACGATACCAAACCTCCAATCTCACCGCACGATTTACGCTTCGTAATAACTACATGACAGTTTTTAGGGCTCTGTAGCTGTCGTATTATTCATTTTTATTTACACAATTTTACTGTTACAATTTAAAAGCCACCATTTTGCGACTGACTGCTGGTCACGCTTTACAGTATTATAACTCATCAGGGTGATGTAGGAAACATTTATTATCTAAATACATTTATTATGATTCTACATCAACAACAAACAACATCTGGAGTTTCTTGTGTCATTTGGTTTTTAATCAAAACTATCTACATTCGTGACACCTGCTGTTATTTGCTCTCTCGGCAATGATGTTTAATATTTATCTTTATAATTCTCCTATATTTCTCCTGTGTTTTGTATTAGTTACGCATTTACGAAGTATTTAGTTATGTTGTAATGTGTTGACCCCAATTAACTTGACTGTCTTGTGTTTTAGTTTTGTTTGTGTTTAATATTGTGATAAGCACACAGTATATGGATGAATTTCATGGTGTATATAGTAATATATAAATATAGTAAAATTTAAATGAACAAATGCATCATGCCAATTAATAAGGGGGATCATCGCAAAGGAAAACTAACAATGGTTGTTCAATTTATTTTAAAATATTTATAATATTTACTGTATATACTGCTAGTATATATGTGTTAATGTGTCGTTATTCTCAAAGCAGCGCGAGATGAACAACATAAGAGTTTATTTCTTTATTTTACATGAATTATATAACTTCATATATAACTTTAATTAATTAGCTGTATGGCTTTTTTATTTTTACCCAATGTCATGAGTGTCAGTAACTGCAGTCATCTGTCATAATATTTACACATTTATAATGCATGTTGCAGCATGAAGCAACAGTATATAGTGTCATAGGCTATAGATTATTATAATTCAACTTATACATTTATCTTTATATGTTTAGCATTTTGTAGGCCCCATACATTGCAACCATTTCACTTTTTCTGACCTAAGTCATCTCAAGATCATTAACGTCAAATAAAAAATAAAAAATGTAATCTAATATTTAGTAGGAACAGTCATCTCTGTTTAATGATTTCAGCTCATATGTATTTGGGGATGTCATTTTACGGTACTTTTATAGTATTTCGTCGTTTCGCGTATTTTACGGTACCATACAAATAATATCAAGCCTTTGGAAAACTAACCTGAGCTGCTTCGTGTGAAGCTCTGTAAAATGGTACAGACGGTACGAATACTCGCACAGAGCGCAAGTCACAAAGACGCTGAAGTCGTTCCGTCTGAACTGATGAACGCTGAAGTTATTAACCAGTGACATGGACTTCCACAACTCTTGATCTGAGGTCTGAAATCTCTGATCATCAGGATACGTTGTGCTTTATGAATAATGTTATGAAGAGAGGAAAGCCTAAACCTACACTTTGGTTATGAGGTTGCGTTTATATGGAGCTTGTTATCAAAAAGGTTCAATCCGTTTCTTAAATAAAGCTACGGTCAAATATTATGTTAAATCAGAATGTATGACATTATATTTGTTATGATTCAGAATATGGTCAGATGATATTTTAGGTGGTCTATTTGATGTGGTGGTCTTCCTATTTTTGTGGTATACGTATCATTATAATATGTCTGGTTCTTTTGGTAACCCCACAGAGGAGATTGTCTGAGAGTGGCTAAGCCTGGCAACCAAAAGAATGATTGAATATAGCCTAGCAACCAATAGAATGATTAAATATAGCCTAGCAACCAATAGAATGATCACATGTATTTATTACATCCTTTATTCTGTTATGGCATTGGTCCAAAAAGTGGATGTAGAATTTTTAAAAAGATCAGTGGAAAATTTGTGTTTTTTGAATAACGTTGAGCATGTTTACTTGTAACCTAACGTTTAACATACTGCACATATGGCTCGGTCAAGTTCATTATTAAATGTATTTATTGTTTTTTTCTGATTAATATAAATACATTTGTACTTAAATTATTGTAACTGTAATTTATTTGGTTGTAACTAACAAACTACCCTCTTAAACATACCACAACAATGTCTGTTATGGTCTCTGAATTCAGTGATGCATAACACAAAAACTCTTATTTTTGAATATGAAGAAATGCTGAGTGGATAAAAATTGTCGAATGAAAATAATTGTTTTTTCAACATGTACATGTGTGACGTCAGTATATTACAGAAGCTAGCTGACATTTCTAACACCTATAATTAATTTCTTAGACCTTCTATAATAGTATATAAAACTATTATGTACCCAACCTGACTCTCTGTGTTGTATTTAATTGTATTCACAGTTGTGTTTATTGGATTTAATTTTTTTAAATGTCATCACAGAAATTATGACATTAACAAAATTGAAAAGACAGCCTGTGTGTTCGATGTTATCCTAAATGAACTGCAACTCGAATTATTTTGTCAACCATGAAAGTTTTCAACAAATACATTTTTCGTCTTGTTTACTGTTGTGAATACATTTCATAAAATGTATTTAATATGTTACTTTTTGTTAAAAAACAAATGTCCTCACAGGCTTTAAAGCACGTTGGGATTGTTAGAAAGTATCACTTTCATTAATAAGTTTAAAGGGTTAAAACAAACACGAGTTAAAGGTTCCTGGAAGACATCGCGCACACTACTACACGGATCTATTTATATGTCTGGAAGTCAGTTAGGGCCATCAATCATCATATGTAAATTAAAGCAAAACATTTCTGCAGCTGCCAGCTCTGAATCAGCGTCTTCTTTTACACTTGTGACTTCAGGTGGAATATAATGTCGGACTAATTGTTTAGACGTCAGATTGGGGCTTTTAAAAAGGTTTTTGGAGCTTGTCGAAATGTAAAATCGGAATAAAAGGAAGCAGGCCTGTTACTACTTCAAATCACATATTTATGAGGCGTGTCTTGCTTAATGACATTTTTTTAAATGATAAAGTGACAGAAACACAAAACACAATGACACCCGATGTGACTTTACTGCAGAATATGAGGCCAACCCAAATACTGTAAACAGAGATAGAACATAACGTAGAATCGTCTCTGTGTACAGAGTTGTAAATAAAGGAATAATCATTGAGAAAAACAACAGTTCTGCAGGTCTGGATGCACGTCGTGATTATTATGGGTAACGCACGAGGATACCGAAATCAAAACCAAAAAGGTTCATCATATGGGGGAAAAATGTGTTGTGAGAACTCTTGAAGGACAATTGCAGATACATAACAAAAATGTGGTCCTAAATTTTAAACGCTACATTTAAAAATAAAATAACTATGCACACAATGAATGTGATTGGATTTTGGGGGAGAACATTGACAATTTTTCAATTTTATGTTCATGTAAAATTGTGATCTGCTTGGTGGGTCACCTCTGTGTCAGTAGATCACAGACATGAACTCGAGTCTAAATCTGCTGTGCTGAGTCATTTTGTCTGGTCATTGCTCTGAACAGACACGACGACTCGAAATACACCAGACAAACTGCCACTCATATCTGCAACCCAAGACATTAATACAAACACTGTGTGACAGTGACTTAAGTCAAAGGGCTTCTATTTAGAGTCGGAACATTCTAGATTATATTCGGATAAACAGTAAGTGACAAATATTGACATAAACAATAAGTCAATATGTTTGTCACTTACTGTTCATCTGTTATGCAAGTATACCCTCACTGCTCTTTATTGGGAACGTTATTGTAATGCTGGGCAGGGCCTCCTTTTGCCCTCGAGACGGCTTTGGCTCTTTGTGAATTCCACAAGATGTCGGAAACATTCTTGTTTGGAGAATCTGCCACAATTATGCAGGATCGACCACGTGCATGGAACGTTCTTATAGCGTTCGATTAAATAATCCAGCAGGAAAACTTCCAGTGAATCGTCAAAAGTCCTAATGTATTTGCACTAACGAACAACAAAAATGAATAATGCTGTATCAACCTATAGTTCGTCGGTAGTTTAGTTTTAACAAATAGAACTGTAATGTACAGTGTTACCAGTAATTCTAAAGAGAAACGAGTACGGTAGCTATATGTCATTACAAATTGTTTTGTACACTTATCATTTATAATAGCGTGACATGGCGGCCATAATGCAAAGTGTCACACTCTATTTTTATGACTTTGTCATGCAGAGCTTATGACAGCACGGTTTACACATTGGAGGACGGCCTCCCTGTTACTCCAATAGTCCCAAATTAAGTTTGGGCCCCGCGGACCAATCACAGCCTTTCTCATCGATGTCGTCCAATCCCATGTATCATAGTTATTAGAGACCTGTTCGTCATACTCCAGTATACAGCATGACATCAGCGTGATGTAATCCCAGGGGTCCCGAGTCCTTTAAAACCCCTGTCCTGCCAGCGCTCCTCATTTCAGACGAGAGCTTCCAGCTGTCTTCTTATCACTAGACTTTCTTACCATCATTTTTCATCAAGTCATATTCTTTAGTCTCAAAGTGGCCATTAAGAAGGAGCGACTACATTTGTCGGGATACTGAGAATTAAAAAAGGGAACCGGCCGCCTTGTAAATCGTAAATCGGATAATCCATCATCGTCCTGACAGAAGATCCCTTTTCGCGAGTGTCTGCGAAAGCCTGCGTGTTTTTCTGAACTTCATCCAGGTTTTGATCTGCCGTACAGTGAGCGAGCGCCTCTGACACTCTCCCGCAAAAGTTACGAGCTGTGACTTAAGTATAAAAGCAAAAGTCCATCATGAGCAATTACACCCATTTCGACGACCAGCCGCCCCAGTACAACCAGGGCACAGACCTCGGGGAAGAAGAGGAGGAGGAGATGCCAGCGACAGAGAAAGATCTGGCCGAGGACGCGCCGTGGAAGAAGATCCAGCAGAACACCTTCACCAGGTGGTGCAACGAACATCTCAAATGCGTCAACAAGACCATCTCGGACCTCCAAAGAGAGCTGGGCGACGGGCTCAAACTCATCTCGCTCCTGGAGGTCCTCAGTCAGAAGAAAATGTACAGGAAACATCACGTCAGACCAAACTTCAGACAGATGAAGCTGGAGAACGTGTCGGTGGCGCTGGAGTTTCTGGACAGAGAGCGCATCAAACTGGTGTCTATAGGTAAGAGCCTATCTAGTCTAATATTTATATCATTATGAATAATAATTACAGCTTCCCACATTTAGTAACGCTTTTTTGATAACTTTAACTTTTTAATAACATTAACCAATAATATCGCATACAGCAAAATTACATTAAAGGAAGACGTAGCTGAAGAAACATTTTAATCGCTTTTTATTGATGAATTATTAATGAAAGTTGCTTGTTAGTAGCCTTAATGCGAGTAAACGTGTTACCACAACTCGTTAGTAGCGCTGTCATCAGTGACTGACAGGTCTCTATCACGCACGTTTAGGCTTATCATTAATTTACCTCACGCTCTGAAAGTTGAGGTGTGGGGTCAAAGTTAAGGAGAACTATTTTAACAGCATGTAGCAGTTCATTGTGAACAACCACGTGTCAATTGAAAATAGGTCATTGTGGCCAGCTCGTTTGAAAACAGTAACTTTATAATCGATCCGTATAACTATATTAGTTAGTTTTACAGTGTTAATGAACTACTCGTTATAGATCTGATCTCCGTGTGTTTACAGAGATAAACGTCACAGTAATTCCCTCAGTGGTGCGTGTTTAAAATGGCTTTGATATAGAATAGCCTTCTGGGTAATGCTGTTGTTTAATAATACTTAGTAAAGACTAGACAGTGTTGTTACTGATGTTAAAATAAACTAAGCCGAATGCTTTCAGTTTATATTTTGTCTTTCTATTACTGTATAAATACTTTATTTAAAAATATATATTTTAGAGTATATTTTGAAGGAAATAATGGACAGTTGGTTGTCATACTGTTGTCAGGATTGGTCATACTGTACTGTAATACAGTAAATAATGACAGATAAATACTGTCTTTCATTCAGTGTATGTCTTTAAACACAAAATTAACAGTTTCGCTGGACATTATTTGAAATACACAAAGTATTATGTAAATACTTTGGTATATGAATATAATGTATATCAACTGTGTACCACTGTACCATCAGTTCCTTGTAGATGTAGCCAGCTGACCTAATTCAGACGCACACATTTCAGAACGCTAATCCAAATATTGTCCCATGCAGACAGCAAAGCTATTGTAGACGGCAACCTGAAGCTGATTCTGGGTCTCATCTGGACCCTCATCCTTCACTACTCCATCTCCATGCCCATGTGGGACGATGAGGATGATGAAGAGGTGAAGAAACTCACTCCCAAACAAAGACTGCTGGGCTGGATTCAGAACAAGGTGCCGGAGCTTCCGATCACCAACTTCAACAAAGACTGGAGGGACGGAAAGGCCCTCGGCGCTCTGGTGGACAACTGCGCCCCCGGTGAGTGAACCTGCTGGTTTAACCCAGACCATAACCCTGCTGGTTTGGGTTTCACCCGCCCTGGTTAGTTAACAAATGTGTTAAAATGAACACTAATTAGGCCTATTGTTGACATAAAGCTATCACACAGTTTTATTATTATACACAGTCTCTCAAAAGTCCAAACACTTTTATGATACAGCCTCATATTTTTCTTGCCGTTTTAGAGAGCTCAACCCGTTTATTAGTGTATTAGTGATGGTAATAATACACATCAAGTAGCGTATTTCAAATGAAGTTTAAATCAAACGGTACAGAATAAACTGCATGTGCTGTGGTCAGATCATGGCCTACTTCCTGAGCCGATCTTTGTTTTATATATCCAGGAGAGAGGGACATTGAACTAAAGTGTTTACTTCAGTGTAGCTGATATAAAACAGTGCCTGTGAGACAGTCATGACCATACAGGGTGCTACTGCCTTCTGACAAATCACAGCAATAATAAACACACGCGCTGTATTCAGTATCATTGTATATTTAGGTTACGTTGCACCTCTCTACAGACAACTGTATTTGTTTACAATGTATAAACAACAGACCTGGTTTGTGAGGGCCCGGAATCGTAGCTGATTTATAAAATGAGGTCATTGACTTTTATTAGCATCAGAATGCGATTTCCACATGAGACAAAATGTTTAACACTGTCTTTCGTTTGTAAGCTGCAAAGCTTTTATTTTTTTGGATTAGAGCAATTGTGTGTGCCTAAAATCTTACCAAAGAAGATTTCTCAATGTAAGAATGATTCACTCCGATAATATCAACTTTATCAGGTCTGTGCCCTGACTGGCAAACATGGGACCCCAACCAGCCTGTTGAAAACGCCCGTGAAGCCATGCAGCAGGCCGACGACTGGCTCGGTGTGCCACAGGTGAGCCCCCTCTCAGTATTACATCAGTATTAAAACCACCCCACGTCGTTTAATCCCTCGCTAAGAGGGCCGCTGTGTGTACAATACTGCAGTGGTTGACACACAGGCTAATGTCTGCCCCATTATTCTCGGGGTTAAGTGTGAGATTCCGTGCGTGGTGTAGCGTGTGTGTCATAAATCGCTGAGGCTCAGTTCCCTGCTGTCTGTTGAGAGGTATGCGGGAGGGGGGTTGGCTCTTGGTAAATCCCGTCCTTGGCTTGTTTTTGAGGCACTCTCAGCCCTAAATATAGCATCTGAAGACATTGCCACCACCCTGCGATGGTTCAGCCCACGAGATGGTGAAAAGAAAATGGCGTAGCTGGAAATTTAGGGTGCAGCTTCTTCTGCAAGCCGTAGATCCTGTGTTTATTCCCTATCCGTTTTTAAAACGGATAATGAAAACGACATGCCTGTCAAAGTAGCTGTTGGTGAATTGTTTACTAAATCATGATGCAAATGTAACGCACATGCATTCCGAATACAAAAACGTATAAAAGCTTGTATAGTTACTTCTCTTCGTGCTGTAAAGCGAATAATGTGGCATTACTGTAGTTAATATTTTCGTAAAATGGTCAAATTAAATAAAAGACACTATTTAAAGGCAGTTTCATTTTTTAGTGGTAACAAAAACTGCAGTAAATGATCATATTTACTGTCACTAATAGTGTGGTAGACATATTTACAGTTGGATATCACAATATTAGATTCTCTATAGTCCACATGATTAAATTTTCCCAGTTTTTGTAAGTTATGGGGAAAGTTTTAAACCGTCACATTTTTGGCTTTAACAATGAAGAATAAGAACCGAAATTGGAAAAGCTAAAAATTTTACTTTATAAAAACAAAATCTGTTTGTTTCCTTGCTTTCTGCAGATGTTTATCTTATCATAAACTGTCATTTTCAGACGTGATTCTGATGTTTAGCAAGATATACAAATTGAGTTACAATATTATGGTGTCATTTTTGACTTTTTAAAATGTTTTTTTTAAATTCTCATGTTTCTATGGTTTGTGATTGCAGGTGATAGCACCAGAGGAGATCGTGGATCCAGACGTGGATGAGCATTCAGTGATGACGTACCTCTCTCAGTTCCCCAAAGCTAAGCTGAAGCCCGGAGCGCCTGTCAAGCCCAAGCAGCTGTACCCCAAAAAGGCCAAAGCCTACGGACCAGGTGAGAATACTACACCGGGGCTTAGATTCCAGACACAGATGTCTGAAGACCACATGACTTTTACACGTGTTGCCTGACATAGAAAATATGTCTTTAAATAGAAAATATGATCTTATTTGTGCTTTGTTTAGACACAATTATTGCAAGAGTTGCGCAAAGTATACTTAAACTATACTATACTATTACTTAAAACTTAACTTGGACTTAAATACGTATTGTTGTACAGATCTGTGCAGTTTTAAATTAGTGTTGTGTTGTATGTTTTCATGGATGTTTATATAATGTATGTTTGTGCTGTATGGTGAGGCCAGAGGCAACTTGAACTGAAAACTGAACTGACAGATTTTTGCTTTGTCTGAATGCTTTAACACAGGCATTGAGCCTCAGGGAAACATGGTTTTGAAGCCGGCCGTGTTTACTGTGGAGACACTGGAAGCTGGACTTGGTGAAGTGATTGTGTATGTTGAGGACCCGGAGGGTCACACTGAGGAGGTGAGATGCGGGAGGCAAACACCAATGTAATGTTTCTTAAACGTTGCAGCGATGTACAGCGAGCCATAAACAGCATTTTTTTTTAAAAACACTTAAAACCCATCTTTCATTTTGTTAGGCCAAAGTTGTCGCCAACAACGACAAGAAAAGAACATTTTCTGTCACTTATGTGCCCAAAGTAGAAGGTCCCCACAAGGTACCCACCAGTATTAAAAATTACCTCATGTTTTGAACCCTTTTATGGAGGATGTAACACAGGGAAAATATTGAATATGGCTGAGATAGTTCATCGCTCTTTCACAGGTTAAGGTGCTCTTTGCTGGACAAGACATTGATAAGAGCCCCTTCATGGTAAACGTGGCAAAGGCTCTGGGAGACGCCAGCAAAGTACAGGCTCGAGGTCCAGGCCTGGAGCCAGTGGGCAACGTGGCCCATAAACCGACTTATTTTGACATCTATACAGCGGGTGAGCAGAAGTGAACACTCTTATTTTGAAGTACGTTTCTCATGAAGAAGATCCACTCACGCGTCTGTCTAATTCCAGGTGCTGGGGCTGGAGACATCAGTGTGGTCATTGTCGATCCTCAGAATAAGAACAACACTGTGGATGTTATTCTGGAAAACAAAGGTGATAACACCTACCGCTGCACCTACAAACCTCTGCAGGAGGGACCCCACGTTATCCACGTGAGCTTCGCCGGACAGCCGATACCCAACAGCCCGTTTAAAGTGCACATCTCTGAGCGTGAGTATCTGATTATAATCCTGTTTTTCATCCATCTGTACTTTAAAAGTTATTTAAACGCATTGCCCATATTGGAACGGGGGGTAACAGTTAGAGACCTGTCAAAGACACACCCCCCCACCCAAAACACCTGTTTATTTTTGTAGCACATCTGAAACCCTCTGCCGGCACTCCAGTCCAGATACTTCCTGTTAAAAAGAAAGGTGCGCCGCCGTTCCCGCTGGCATTTGTACGCGCCTTTGGTCCATACCTTTGTGTCTGTACTCATGTGGGCAGTACAGTGATCTAGCTTATTGCTTTTTGCTCAGCGTTCCTATCGCGGGCTTGCTCATGGCAGCTTATTGTGCCTATTTTAAGGCACAATACTGTATGAAAGGAGTCAAACCAAAGTTAAAGTGTGTGTTTGTATTGGTGGAACATGGAATGTGTCCCGTGATTAAGTTTTTTGGGCTTGGGAATAAATTTGGGATGTCCTGAATTACAAGTTTCAGGTTATGCTCTGCAAAAAGCTGCTCGTGAAGAATTCGGCATATTGCCTTTTACTGTATCGTACTAACACTGCTTCAGTTTGTGCAATTGAAACACTTAGTGGATTTCATAATTCATTTAATTAATTGTTTTCTAACCCCATCAGCCAGCAACGCGAACGCCTGTCGGGCCACTGGCCGAGGACTGCAGCCCAAAGGTGTTCGGGTTAAGGAGGTGGCAGACTTCACTGTTTTCACCAAAGGAGCAGGAACCGGAGAGCTAAAGGTGTCTGTGAAAGGCCCAGGTGAGTCATTTCTGAAGACCTGCCTTCATTCACATGGTTCTGGTTAGCAAATGTAGCCAGTTGTTTTGCGATCCAACATGACGTTTCTGTAGCTTGACCGTTAGAGCATTAGCATTAGCAGTGCAAAGGTCCTGGGTTTGAATCCCAAGGAACACGTGCTAATAGAAATTATTCTTATTCGCTTTGGGTCAAAGCATCTTAAAAATTAGTACATTTAAATATGTTTTTAGGTGGAGCAGAAGTACCTGTGAAAGTTCGTGATGCTGGTGATGGCATGTACAAATGTGATTATTGTCCTGTTCGTCCTGGAAAATATCACGTAAACATCACCTGGGGAGGTCAACCTATCCCCCGGAGGTAAAAGCTAGTAGTTTAACCTAGCATACTAATGTTTGTTAGTCTACACAGGCACGGGTTCTGTATACGTTCTCGTACACAGTATTTCTTAAGTTTTAAAATGTGTTTTCTGTAGCCCATTTGAAGTGGAGGTTAGCGTGGAGGCCGGGCCACAAAAAGTGCGTGCTTGGGGTCCGGGCTTGAAGACCGGAATGGTTGGCAAATCAGCCGACTTTGTCGTTGAGGCTATTGGTACAGAAGTTGGGACTTTAGGTAGGCCATTGTAAATATACTGGATTTTCAATGGAAGATGCAAGATGGCTGACGTTTACATGATCTGTGTTGTCTTTAAAGGGTTTTCTATTGAGGGCCCGTCTCAAGCTAAGATAGAGTGTGACGATAAGGGCGATGGCTCCTGTGATGTGCGCTACTGGCCCACCGAACCCGGTGATTATGCAGTGCATGTCATCTGTGATGATGAAGATATCAAAGACAGCCCCTTCATGGCCCACATACTCCCAGCGGCCAATGACGTCTTCCCTGAGAAGGTGATGGTCGTATAGAAACAATTACATATGCATTCTTTATCAGTATGTGGTTCCCTGGGATTTGAACCCACAACCATTGCAATGCTCAACCAGATGAGCTACAGGAACATTTGCTGTAGAGAAGCCAGCTCTTATTCTTCCCACTTCTGCTGTGAATATCAGTGTTGTTGATTTGTTGGGATTCCATGTACAGGTCAAAGCCTTTGGGCCAGGCCTGGAGCCTACTGGAGTGATTGTCAACAAACAGACTCAATTTACCGTCGATGCCCGACAAGCTGGCAAGGGCAGCCTAAAGATCTACGCTCAGGTGTGTGATGCATTACAAAGACACATTAAATGTGAAACAAATACATTTCTTGGTATATCGTTTCTGATTGTGCTTTTTTTCTAGGATGCTGAAGGCTGCGTCATTGACATCAAGATTACTGATAAGGGGGATGGAACTTTTGTTTGCGTGTACGTTCCAACCAAGCCAATAAAACACACCATCATAATTACTTGGGGGGAGGTCAACGTACCCAAGAGTCCCTTCAGAGTGAGTATCTAGTGCTGTGTTACTGGTTGTAGTGTTGTGATCTAGTGTGCTAAAAGGTGCACTGTGCAGTTTTTTCCCCAAAATTAACTTATGGACTTGCATTTTCTTAATTTTCTTTCTTTAAAGATGAGTTATTGATTCCTTTAAGGTTTTGCTTGTCGAATATCTTTGATAATCGTTGATTAATGATATAAATCGCTTTGAAAATCTTTCTAGGTTCTTGTGGGTGAAGGTTGCCACCCTGACAAGGTGAAGGTCTATGGCCCAGGAGTGGAGAAAACCGGCCTAAAAGCTAATGAGCCTACATACTTCACTGTAGACTGCAGTGAAGCTGGCCAAGGTTTGTTTACAGAGCTGACGTTTCTGCGTTCCCTTTGCACGACACAATTAAGTAGCTGCAGGGTGATTAACCATTGGGATTCTGTCACAGGTGATGTCAGCATTGGGATTAAGTGTGCTCCAGGTGTGGTGGGGCCAGCAGAGGCAGATATAGACTTCGACATTATTAAAAATGACAATGACACCTTCACTGTGAAGTACACGCCTCCTGGTGCTGGCCGCTACACCATTATGGTGCTCTTTGCAGAACAGGTACAGCCAAACCATATAAGAACATGCTAAACATCATATGGTTTAATTTGAAAAACATAAAGTTTTAAAGAAGTATGTTTGAATGTTTGTCAGGAAATCCCAAGCAGCCCATTCAAAGTTAAGGTAGATCCTTCTCACGATGCTGGTAAAGTCAAAGCTGAAGGACCTGGGCTGAACAAAACTGGTACGTGAAGGCCAAATAATCAACATGTAATCAACATATCTGGGAAGTTACTGACTCAACACTGGTTTACAGGTGTTCAAGTGGATGTCCCAACCCACTTCACCATCTACACCAAAGGGGCCGGAAAGGCTAAACCAGAGGTCCAGTTTAAGACTGCCGCCAAAGGAGATGCTATCAAAGACTTTGAGATCATTGACAATCATGACTACTCCTACACCGTGAAGTACACTGCACTTCATCAGGTCTGGACCTCCACTGGATCCCCCATCAGGTTGAACTTCAGTATGAATACTTGAATTTTTAACTCTGTGCATGTTTAGGGTGAGATGGCTATCACGGTCACTTATGGAGGAGATCCTGTTCCAAAAAGCCCCTTCAACATCACAGTCACACCTTCATTAGATCTGGGCAAAGTCAAGGTTCAAGGCCTCAATGAAAGTAAGCACGTTAAACCACATTTATTTACTAAATAAATCCAACGTACGCCTCCAACCTTGATGTCCATGCTTCGCAGAAGTGGAAGTTGGGAAGGACCAGGAGTTTACTGTCTGCACGAAAGGAGCAGGTGGACAAGGAAAGGTAAATGTGAGCATAACCTCACCGTCCGGCAGACAAATCCCGTGTAAACTAGAATCGGACAAGGCGAAGGAGTCCACCTCTGTGAAATACATCCCGCCTGAAGAGGGTCTGTACAAGGTGGACGTCAGCTGTGATGGAAACCCTGTTCCAGGAAGTCCCTTTGCTGTGGAGGGGCTCATGCCTGCCGACCCTTCAAAGGTAAAAACCCGGCTTTCTGAGTAGACTTAACATCGTAAAATGATTTTTCCGTCACCGTAAATTAATGTCACTGTATTTCACAATAGGTACGAGCCTACGGGCCTGGACTTAAGGGAGGTATTGTGGGTCAGCCTGCACTTTTTACTATAGACACAAAGGGTGCAGGTGCTGGCGGTCTGGGTCTGACGTTGGAAGGCCCATGCGAGGCTAAGATCGAATGCCAAGACAATGGCGATGGTACCTGCTCTGTTGCTTACCTGCCCACAGAGGCTGGTGACTACAACATCAACATCCTATTTGGGGAAGCTCACATCACAGGCTCTCCTTTCAAAGCTGTTGTCAAGTCACCTTTGGATGCCAGTAAGGTTATCGTGAGCGGCCCAGGACTGGAAAGAGCTAAAGCCGGAGAGGTGGCCAGTTTCACAGTGGACTGCAGTAGAGCTGGAGAGGCTGAACTCACCATAGAGATTGTGTCAGATTCAGGGGCTCAGGCGGAAGTGTGTATCCAAAAGAACAATGACGGGACCTTTTCCGTCACCTACACGCCCCTCTTTCATGGGATGCACACCATCACCATTAAATATGGAGGCCAGCAGGTACCCAAAAGTCCCATACATGTTAAGGTGGAGCCATCCGTGGACACCAGTGGAATTAAAGTGTACGGACCGGGAGTCGAGCCAAGAGGTAATCTGTTATAATCTATAAAGTCATTTCAAAATCTTAACTCGATTAGCTTTTACCTACAAATCAATTATATCTAGTTTGGTTTTTATACCAATTATACCTTCCTGGTTTTCTGTAAATCAAGGCGTCCTCAGGGAGGTGACGACACACTTCATTGTGGATGCCAGAGCCCAGACTAAGACCAAAGGAAATCACGTCAAGATCCGCATTATCAATCCATCTGGAGCGAACACAGAAGCGTACATCACGGATAAGGGAGATGGCACCTACCGAGTGGAGTACACTGCTTTTGAAGATGGTATGCCAGAACAACCAATAGCGATAAAAACGTGAATGGTCTTTTAAAAGCCTTTAAATTTCACAAAACTGTATATTACTTATGTTTTCTATAAACAAGTGGTGGAAGACTAAACATTTTTAGACATATATGCATGTATAGGTTATATAATGAGCTGGGTAAATACAAGATGAGGCTATTCTGAAAAGCTTTGGGGGCTTAAAAGAGATACTAAATAGGAATACATAACAGATGCAGTTTATAAATAGGCCAAGCATCGTCATAAAAAAAGGTCATGAAATAGTTGCGTCTCTGACTAGGACCCTCGGCACGGTTGGACAGAAGCGCAGCTTGTATTATTAACAGCGACAGCTGCAGTTCTCCTTAAAAACTGAGCCTCTTATAAAGCCTGACTGAATCTAACTCTGTTAAACTCTGAACGTTCTTACTTGTTTTATAGATTTAATTACAAACAAAATCATAATAATGTGGAACAAATATAATGAACAGCTATCAAATCTGATTGCTTCAAATGAATGTAATTATTTGCTTTGTGCAGGTTTGCATCTAATCGAAGTCTTTTACGATGATGTCGCTGTTCCCAAGAGCCCCTTCAGGGTGTCAGTCGTGGAAGGCTGCGACCCAACACGTGTCCGTGCTTTTGGACCAGGTCTGGAAAACGGGCTGGTCAACAAACCCAACTGCTTCACAGTAGAGACAAGGTGAGAATATTTAGTAATCAATAACATGGTGTTTGATAAGATCCGTCCATATCCGTTTGGACCTGCATCTATACATCCATCCGTTACGATCTTCAGGGGTGCTGGAACAGGTGGTTTAGGTTTGACCATTGAAGGATCCTCAGAAGCCAAAATGTTTTGTAAGGACAACAAAGATGGCAGCTGCAGTGTTGAATACGTGCCTTTCACTCCTGGAGACTATGATGTCAACATCACATACGGAGGAAAGCCAATTCCAGGTAAAACACTATGTTCTGGTTTTACTGCATGAATTATTAGTGTATCAACACACATGGCTACACTGGTCATCTGCTGCTGTTTCCAGGCAGCCCATTCCGTGTACCAGTGAAGGACGTGGTGGATGTCAGTAAAGTGAAGTGCTCCGGTCCTGGACTGGCTAACAGGGTGGCAGCACATGCCCCTCAGACTTTCACTGTAGACACCAGTAAGGCAGGAGTGGCTCCATTAGAGGTGCAGCTGTATGGCCCAACAGGTAACTGAGAGGAAATCAACAACCAGTCTATACAAAAATGATCACATTCAGACGAACACACTAAACAAGCCATTTAACGGTAGCTGATACTAGAAGGAGAAGGATTTATTTTTCCGTCCCTGGCTGACAGTGATGTTGTTCTTGGGGGAAAAAAATTGAACTTTTTCTTTCTCACAGGAAATCTAGAGCCGGTTGTTGTCAAAAACAACCGCGACGGAACACATACAGTCAACTACACCCCCGCACAGGAGGGGCCGTACACTGTGTCCGTCAAGTACGCCAACCAAGAAGTACCTGGGAGGTGAGCTCTTAGATCCCGCCCACTTTCAGCAAGTTTGTTGACCTTGCTAATACTATGACAGCGTTAAGACACAGCTGAGCCCAGCTAATGGGAAACGTTCTCAGAATGTTGCCTAGCACTCGTTTACCTGCATTCCAGCAAGGACTACTGAGTGAATTTTACTCCATCTAATTAATATGCATGAGATGACAGGGTTTCTAATTTCTATATTTAGATCTGTATATTTGAGGTATTTTATGGAAAAATAATGGGATATGATGATGTGTAAACTTCTTTCAATTTTGTGCTTGGACAGTCCATTTAAAGTCACCTCAGGCCCTTCACATGATGCTAGTAAGGTGCGAGCCAGCGGCCCTGGTCTGGACACTAAAGGAGTGGCTGCCAGCCTGCCGGTGGAGTTCACCATTGATGCACGGGATGCTGGGAAAGGCCTTCTGACAGTCCAAATATTGGTGAGCTTTCCCGTAACCATTCCTACCCGCAGATACCCTTTCGAATAATGCGTTCGGTATGCATTTAAACTTCGTCCTTAATTTAGGATCCAGAGGGAAAGCCAAAGAAAGCCAGCATCCATGACAACAGAGACGGGACCTACACTGTGTCTTATGTGCCTGACATGACAGGCCGTTACACCATCACTATTAAGTACGGTGGTGATAACATCCCGTACTCGCCTTACAATGTCCAGGCTGCCCCCACTGGTGACGCCAGCAAATGTCTGCTTACAGGTATGGCCTCCATCTCTCAGTGCCTCAAAGGTTTGGGCCTTGATGTTCTTACTGTTGCTGATGTTCTGTGCCTTGATGTTCTCTCTGTTGTTGAACAGTTCATAACAATTCATAACAGTTGGACTAATGTTTTGTTTGCTTGCTTTTCATTTCCAGTGTCAATCGGGGGACACGGTGTTGGTAAGTCAACTTTTTGTTGTAATATCCCACGCTGGTGGTGTGTGTTCTTGAGTTCTTTACTGTTTGCTGTTCTTTGAGCAGAAAGTCTCGGGCCCAACATTAAGATAGCGGAGGAGACGGTCATCACCGTGGACGCTAAGGCTGCTGGGAAGGGGAAGGTGACGTGTACGGTGCTGACCCCTGATGGCATGGAGCTGGACATGGACGTCATAGAGAATCGTGATGGTACCTTTGACATTTACTACACTGCACCAGAGCCGGGAAAATACGTCATTACCATCCGCTTCGGTGGACAACACATTCCCAACAGCCCGTTTCAAGTCATGGTGAGTGATGTTACTAAACTGGTGTGTTGAACCGTGTCTGACTGCCATGATAAAGGCATGATAAATCGATTGATACCAATAGATTAATCTATTCGACCAATCCAAGTGGCAGAAATACAATAACAAACCATTTTAAATGTACAGCCGATATGATTTGTTTGTTCTCTGCTCTTCGTCTTGTCCCAGGCCACAGATCAGCCTGTTACACCGAGAGATGACAAGAAACCCATGTTCCAGCCCTTAAACCTAGTGATTCCATTTACTGTCCAGCAGGGAGAGCTCAGTGGTGACTCACTGCATCATTTCATTTAAACTTAAATAACATGGTTGTGTGCCTTTTATGGAGAACTCTAAACGAGTTGTATTTGCAGGAGAGGTGCGTATGCCGTCTGGCAAGACAGCTCGTCCGTTCATCAGGGACAATAAAGACGGAACGGTCACGGTTCAGTATCAGCCCACAGAGAAAGGACTGCATGAAATGGATATTAAATATGATGGCAACCACATCCCAGGTTAGACTCTCTCGTCTGACATTGTGTAAACAATGTTGCACTTTGTTAACTTTGGTAACGGTCCCAGGTAGCGATTTTAGGCTGTAAGAACCTTTTTCTAATGTTTCCATATTGTAACAAAACCATTTAAAATGCTATTGTAAAAGTTATAGGAACATTCAAAACATCCTATTTTTTAACGTTGTATTAACGTTATTGTCCAGCTACGAGAATGTTATTCAAACGTATTTATTCATTCTCCACTAACCACATAAGAATAACGTTTCTGATATATATACAATGTTAAAAAAACATTACTGCAAGAACCTTTTTTGTGTTTGAGTCCTAACAGTTTTAATGTTAAATTCAATTCACAGGAAGTCCTCTGCAGTTTTATGTGGATGCAATGAACAGTGGAATGGTGACAGCTTATGGACCCGGTCTGTGTCATGGCACAGTGCACAAACCAGCCAGTTTCACCGTTGTTACCAAGAATGCTGGAGAAGGTACTTCAGGGTGTTGTTTTGAAGCAAATACAGAGGTCTGAAACTAAAAGATGAATCTAAATACCTTGTTTTGATTGCTTTCTCATAGGCGGTTTGTCCCTGGCTGTGGAGGGTCCATCTAAAGCAGAGATCACCTGTAAGGACAATAAAGATGGAACCTGCACTGTGTCTTACCTGCCCACCGCACCTGGTGACTACAGCATCATTGTCAAGTTTGACAACAGACACATTCCCGGCAGCCCCTTCACTGCTAAGATCACTGGTATGAGTCATCTTATGCGTTTGCCTAAACATTTACTGCTGAGGTAAACTGATCGTTGAGACTGTGTCTCCTCACCGTTAATGTAGGTGATGATTCACTCAGAAGATCTCAGCTGAATGTCGGCTCGGCAGCAGACGTCTCTCTGAAGATCACGGAAACCGATCTGAGCTATCTCACGGCTAGCATCAAAGCTCCTTCAGGAAAGGAGGAACCCTGTCTGCTGAAGAGACTGCCCAATCGCCACATCGGTAAGTACAAGCCAGCTAATAATATTAGGTTGTAGGAAAGTTTCCCAAATGTTTCTAGTAAGTAACAAAAACGTTAAAAATGTTGTTCTGAGTGTTTTAGGAACGTTCAAAATGTCCAGTTTCATAGACATTGTATTAACATTAGTGCTTATTTATAAGGCCGTTCAAACATTTTTAATTCTGGAACATTTTTAAAACGTTTAACTAGCAACTTAGAAATAAAGTTTTTGATATATGATATATAGCATTAAAAAATGTTAGTAATGTTACTGTAAGTAATTACAGTATGTTACCGTAATGTTACTGTAACTTTTTGGACCTTTTTTTCAACTTTAAGGGAATGTTAGCCAATGTTCTGAGAACATTCCCGGTTAGCTGGGAATAAGCCATCCTTTGCTTTCTTCCATTGATTAATCCTAGCATCTTTTCGGCCCCCGCCCCAACAGGTCTCTCCTTCACCCCAAAGGAAGTGGGGGAGCATGAGGTCAGTGTGAGAAAGAGCGGGAAACATGTGACCAACAGCCCCTTTAAGATTATGGTTGGGCCTTCTGAAATCGGGGAGGCCAGCAGGGTAAAGGCGTTTGGTAAAGGCCTGGTCGAAGCTCACACATTTGAAGTGGCGGAGTTCTTTGTCGACACTAGAAACGCCGGTAAGTTCTCCAGTAAGACATGTTTGTCTACGAACAATTTCGAGTTTAAACGTAATGTAATTGCAATGCAACTGATTGGTAAAGGCTACGGGGGACTTGGACTGTCAATCGAGGGTCCAAGTAAAGTCGACATCAATTGTGGAGATGTGGAAGATGGAACGTGTAAAGTGACGTACTGTCCAACGGAACCGGGCAACTACATCATCAACATTAAGTTTGCAGACAAACACATACCAGGTAACTTTCTCAGCCTTTTCTCACAACGAAATACTCATTTTAACAGCCCGTAACGGCTGAGATTGATTTATTGTCTTATACGTTCCACAGGAAGTCCCTTCACAGTGAAGGTAACAGGAGAAGGAAGAATGAAACAGAGTATAACCAGGAAAAGACAGGCCGCCTCTATCGCTTCAGTGGGCAGCGCGTGCGACCTCAACCTCAAAATCCCAGGTAGGAAATAAATGCGTATCACGTGAGATCTTTGAAAGTGTCACAAATCCAGCGAACAAAACTAGGTAAAGAAAAAATGTAAACTTCCCTTTTGTTCAAACACAGGAAACTGGTTCCAGATGGTCTCGGCACAGGAGCGTCTGACTCGAACCTTCACCCGCAGTAGCCACACTTACACGCGTACAGAGCGCACGGAAATCAGCAAGACCCACGGAGGTGAGACTAAGCGAGAAGTGCACGTGGAGGAGAGCACGCAGATGGGCGCTGACCCCTTCAGAGATGTTTTCGAGTCCTTTATAGGAAGAGAACGACTGGGGAGTTTCGGTACGATGAGACAGGAGGGTAAGAGTAACTTTATTTACACTTCGTTTGTCTCTTGTCATCACCGGGCGTTTCATTGGTTATTTACGACCCCTTTCTAGGTGACACGGGGATTCAGGGAATGACAGCGCAGGTGACCAGCCCTGGTGGCAATGTAGCCGATGCAGAGCTCGTCGACAGCGGGGACAGTACATACAGAGTCCGTTTCATACCTTCTGAAATGGGCTCCCATACAGTCAATGTTAAATACAGGGGAGAGCATGTCCCAGGAAGCCCCTTCCAGTTTACAGTCGGGCCACTGGGAGAAGGTGGTGCCCATAAAGTTCGGGCTGGGGGTACAGGCCTAGAGAGAGCAGTCGCTGGAGTTCCTGGTATGTTTCAAATACAGTTAGTCCAATTACATTAAGGCCCAGGTTTCACAGACAAGGCTTAAGCCTAGTCCCGGACTTAAATGCATGTTTGAGCTGTCTTAACTGAAGGCAACTTGCCCTGACATTATCTTAAAAGAAAATGATCTTAGGTTCTTTCATTTTCTGAACTTCTCGTTCGATCATTATATGACAGCTGAATTCAGTATTTGGACAAGAGAGGCTGGAGCTGGTGGTCTGTCCATTGCTGTGGAGGGTCCAAGCAAAGCTGAAATCTCTTTTGAGGACAGAAAAGATGGATCCTGTGGGGTCGTTTACATCGTTCAAGAGCCAGGTAATGTTTACGAGCGTTTAGAGGTTTCAGATACATCTAAAATAACAACAAAGTCAGTTCAAATCACTGTGTTCTGTTCTTTATTTCTGCACTTAGGTGACTATGAAATTTCAATCAGGTTTAATAATGAACATATACCGGACAGCCCCTTTATCGTCCCCGTTGCAAAACTCTCCGATGATGCACGCCGACTAACTGTTATAAGTCTTCAGGTGAGCTCCTCAGACCAAACAGCTAATCTGTGCAATCTGTCGTACAAAAGAACAGAATAAAAATGCAGAGAAAAGTGAAAGACTCTCAACTTAAAGTACTTCGAAGAACATATCATTCTCTTTATGAGTTAATCTTTATTCATACGGTTTAAACACTGTCTTGAAAACACATTGAATGACCCGAGAACATAAATACAAACTCTAGACATGACTCACTACTACACACAACTAGAGAATATATAAGGAGCCCCTCAGCTCTTTCCTTCCAATAGTTAACCATATTATTAAGTTTTTGCCACACTCACCTTTGCTTTCTCACTGGAAGCTTCCAGATGTATGAATTATGCCTTATATATTGTGAATATATATTATGAGACGTGCTATCCAAATAAATGGACTTCAATCATTCGATCATATATGTCCACTGAGCAGAGGTTAGGAAGTACAGCCACAGTGCTGTGAACGTTTGCCAAAACAGCTCTCATTTGGGTCCTGGCCGCGGGGCTCGCTGAGTTATGTTTGTCCTTGACCTGTAACTGGACTCCAGTGCTGTGTGTTTGCCCAGGGTTGTAGTATTATGATATTGAGCAAGGATTAAGTGTTCTTGAGTGCCCCAGGCCAAAGGCAACACCAGATTCTTTTTTGGGTCACGATATGTCTGATGAGAGAATCAGAACTAGTATAGATACTAACGTACCAGACAAAAGGACAAAATGGTCTTAAATTGGTTAGTGATTCGGTCTGATTGATTCCAACTGCTCACTAACAAATCGTATAAAGCAATTTCTTGCTCCATTGAATCCACTGAAACTTACTTTGACATCTAGTCTCATTATAATCGAATTACCGACTGAATTGTTAAAAAAAAATTGAATGAATTATTGCTTTGTTGTTGTGTCCTTTATAAACTTATTTGATTTATGTAAAGTTTGCTGTTATTCAGCAGCACTTCCTGTAGACCTGAACGCGTCAGTTCTCAAAGCAAACTGTCTTTCCTGTCTGACTTTCAGGAGAAAGATCTGAAGGTTAATCAGGAAGCCTCGTTTGCCGTTCAGAGGAACGGGGCGAGAGGGGTAATAGATGCTAAAGTTCACGCCCCCTCTGGTGTGGTGGAGGAGTGCTACGTCACTGAACTGGATAGTGGTGAGTATCTGTTGAGCATACAAATATGAGACATTTATGAGACAGATATGAGACAATTGACTTACTTTTGTTTCAATCTACTTTTATTTGGCCAAGTAATGATATATGGTGAGCTGTGAATAGAAATAGGCATTTCTGTTTTCTCACTATTATAATTACTACTTTCCATAGACAAGAACGCAATTCGCTTCATTCCGCGTGAAAATGGAATTTATTCAATTGATGTGAAGTTCAATGGAAGCCACATCCCCGGTAGTCCATTCAAAGTTCGCGTCGGTGAAGCAGAAAGTGTTGGAGATCCAGGCATGGTGTCTGCCTTTGGCCCGGGGCTTGAGGGGGGCCGCACAGGTACTGTTTAGGTCCTCTGTAATTTTCTGCTTAATAAATGCAAACATATATATGTATATATAATTATCTTGTTGTTCTGTAGGGGTCCCCTCTGAGTTTGTCGTCAACACATGCAAGGCTGGATCAGGTGCTTTATCTGTGACCATTGATGGTCCATCAAAGGTCAAAATGGATTGTATTGAGTCCCCAGAAGGTTACAGAGTCTCTTATACACCTATGGCACCAGGCAACTATCTTATATGCATCAAGTATGGTGGACCACAGCATATTGTTGGCAGTCCCTTCAAAGCAAAGGTTACAGGTAGGATGTACACAAATTATTATTGTTTTTAATTTGCTCTTTTCAAAGCTGCAAACCTTACGTTTTCGGTTAAAAATAAATAAAAGTCAGTTATTGAGCGGGTACATAGGAGCTCAGTGTTTAAAACATTATCCTTAACCCGATTTGCAAGGGTACGTTTAGAATTAGGATTTATAATTTGCGCCGTTGGGTCTGATTTTATATGAAATATCAGTTTGACTTCATTTGGCTTCAACGTACATAAATAAAAGTACATAAAGTAACCGGCAATTTTAGGTTTGATGGTGGTAAAGGGGCAAAAGCTAATGGATTGCAGCTTTAATTTTAAAATCAGAGGACATTAAGAAAACCTTCTTCGGAAAAGAATAAAATGACCCCAAAAAACATTTTGTATTTTATTCAGCAGTATAACACTTGTGTAACAGAGTTGTGACTGACATTTCTGTGTCCTGCTGTAGGCATGCGTCTTTCTGGGGGTCACAGTCTACATGAAACTTCATCGGTCCTTGTGGAGACTGTTACCAAAACCGCCAAGATGGCTGGAGCTTACAGCTCGGTGTCCAGCTCAAAGGCAACATCGGATGCCAGTAAGGTTGTTTGTCAGGGTGCTGGCCTCTCCAAAGCCTTTGTGGGTCAGAAGAACAACTTTACCGTCGACTGCAGTAAAGCAGGTAAAATAAAGCGTCAGTAATGCAGCACCACCAAATACAGACACGGAAACATTATAATCAATGTTTGTTTATTATTCCAGGTACAAACATGCTGATGGTTGGCGTTCATGGCCCTAGAACTCCCTGCGAGGACGTGGCAGTTAAACATATGGGAAACAAAACGTACAATGTCACCTACACCGTCAAGGAAAAAGGAAACTATGTAGTTATTGTTAAATGGGGGGACGAAACTGTACCAGGAACTCCCTTTCATGTGAGCGCACCCTAAAAACGAAAACACAACGAACCAAAAATGGATCTGCATTCACTTAATTCAAGAGAACAAAGATCGTAGACATTAACCAAAACATTAACTTTCTGCTCTCTTAGAAAATAAAGCAATTCTTTGACAACTATAAATCTTAGTAGCTACCGTTTAACGCTAACGCTGTTTGGCGCGAATGCATTTCAATGCTTTTTTGGACGCAACATATCATTTATTTAGAGTGACGGAAAACGGAATCAAGTTAAATGAAAGCGTGTTTTTGTTTAATCACCCAAAGAAATGTGAGTATATATAGAGGGAGATTTTTTTCTTAAAGGCACTTTTGACGGTACATCTGTATGGCTTTGTCTTGAGACAATTTGCAGCATATACAGTAGACAACGGTGTATACAGTAGATTTATCCAGCGCTTTTATATGCTTTATAGAATGTCATTTTGTTATCTTAACCAACTGTTTGATATGCGTTTTAAACCTAAATAAAGACTAAACCTACATCAATGCTGACTGACTGAATTTGTCATTATAAGCACTCTATCTTTTCATCGATATATTTCACAGATATTAACATGTTTGAAAAATGGTACAATTATAGTATATGAACTATGATTCCACATATATCAATTGTAATGCAATAAATTCGTTTCTCAAATTTGATTGGTCGAAAAGGTGACGCTATCTGAGAGCTCGTAGACGTGGATACGTCATCAATACCGAAACATCTCTTAGTTACATAAAGAGATTTGAAGAGTGAGTCTAAATATTAAAGAGTTGAAAAACTTCTAAGAATAAACAATTGCTAGAATAAACTCAATGAGACGTTGAGGACTCATTGACTTGATTTCAGAGGTGTCGGTATTACAGCAATTAGTATCTATTAAATTAATGTTGTTTTGCGAAGAGGCCATTTTCCTTGACTAATTTACTAACACATAGCCACTTCTACTTATTTAAAAAAACACCCTTCTTATACTGTGTTGAAATACCTGAGACCTGTCTATAGCACTTATTCACTGTTGCCTCTTATTGTAGTTGAAGTTGCTTCCTTGTCCTCATTTGTAAGTCGCTTTGGAGAAAAGCGTCAGCTAAATGACTAAATGTAATACCAAAATCAAAAATTAAATTATGGGGGTGTTTGGTGTAACATAAATGCAGCACAGCGCCACATCTGGGCGACATTCGCTGCTCTCGCGGGTCTCTCGGCGCTGACGTCACCACAGAGCCCGGAAGAAGAAAAAGGGCGCCAAAGTTCGCATCCTTCGTGAACGGAGCGAGAAGGAGAAGACGGGATGAATCATGAATCTTAAAGGAAAAGGTGACGATTAAAAACTGCGATTGATCGTTATGTTATGATCGCAGGTTCCGACTGACAGATACCAAACAGTACAGTGTCATGTTTACGTGTATATCTCGCACTTATAGCGGTTACGGTTGCAGCTGAGGTCATGTTTGTCTTGTTGACAGCGTTTCTGCGCTTCACGGCAGATGTTTACATGTAAAATGTATTTTTGTCTTTTATTTCTCTTGTGCAGCGACCGGGGAGTCAAACTCCAGCAGGTATGTGATCACACACACACACACACGCTCCTGTAGCTTTTAAACTTAACCTTAAACGAAAACCATAAGCATTTTTACACATTCATGTAAACATCGTTTAAAATGGGTTTTTGACTAAACCACATATGATATTAGAGACTGTAATACAATAATATGTCTGCCTTCATTCACATTTTCTTGATTTTATGAGCTTTATTTACATGAAATCCTCAAGCCATTAAGTGAATCTGGTTTGTGTTATAACCAGTGTGCTTTCGGCTGGTTCGATACGCTTTGCATCGACAAATTGCATATGACCCATTTTAGGGCTGCTCGTATATTTACATATTGTTTACATACAAAGCTGTGCAAGCTGTTTTAATTTCAGACGTTTTTCAGACACATTAATCCATTACGACGCATTATAATTCATTTCATTTAAATTTATTTATACAGCGTTTATATATTACAGTGTTGCACTGATTTTATAACTCTTATTTTCATCGGTGTCGTGTAGTGATGGAGACGCAATCAAGGTGTTCGTGCGGGTTCGACCGCTGACTCAGGGCACCGGGTTAACAACAGACGGCGACCACAGTTTGTGTCTGACGGTGACGTCTCCTCACACCATCAGACTGCACTGCAAACCTGAGCCACGAAACTTCACCTACGACCATGTTGCGGACATGAGCACGAGCCAGGTGAAACGAGAGAGTCGCGTCACTGATTTGCTGTTCTTCTGGTTGAAGATCATTTGCGACAATTTTACGTGGCTGTTTGTTGTTGTTCCCAGGAGGAGGTTTTCTCCAATGTGGCTAAAAACATCGTGGAGTCATGCATGAACGGATACAACGGCACCATTTTTGCCTAGTGAGTTCCAGAGTCTCTTTCTCCTCCGAGTTTGAGAAGCTTTATACATTCATAATGCGTGTTGCTTTTGTTCCAGTGGACAAACGGGCTCAGGAAAGACCTTCACCATGCTGGGTAAGTGATGATCTTGGATTTAAACA
>JAZGTJ010002390.1:0-42840 GCA_036877575.1 Botia almorhae | reverse complement strand
ATATTTATTGTGAAGCGCTATACAAATGAAATGACTTGACAAACTCTTTATATAACTATTAAATATGAAAAATAAAATGTATAATCAATCGCTATTCTTAACAAATTCATATATAATATACTGATGGTATTTACATTTTAGAGTTACTGTTCACAGATGCTGAGTGTAAATTTCAGCAGAGCGCTTGCTGCTTCAGTTTTAACTGTGAAAGTAGCAAATTTGTATACTTGATGATTGTTTGCTCGTAAAAATGTTAAAAGACTGAAAGTAATATCCACAGATGCAAACTGCAAAATGCTGTTTTGAATAAAACCATAAGATTCAAGATTCAAAGCGTTTATTGTCATATGCACAGTGAGGAAATTCTTGAAATTCAATGAAATTCTTACTTTGCTGTCCACAGTGAATGCCAGGACAATTATATAGACCAAAGTACAGAAAAAAACATAAAAAACTAAGAAATATACAATAAGGGGGAAAATATACAAAAAAATATATATATAAAATAAGGGGGAAAATAAATAAATAAATAAATAAATAAATAAATAAATGTATGTGTTTCATGTCATGTAATTTGTAAATATCTGTGTAAGAAGACATGACACATTAACAAAACATTACTAATGAATATGATTATAAAAGATTTATCATTAAACTCAGTGGAAGGTATCATCCTTAAACTCTCCCTCAAATGTGTTTAAACATTGTAATTAAAAAGGTGTTGTGCCTATTAAAAATATTATTTGCAAATAGCTTAAATGAATCTGTTACAATGGCTGACAAGGAGAGAACCCATACGCAGACAGCTTACAATAAACAAGACTTTATTGAACAAAAACTCCCTCGAAGGGGGATAACTCAAAAAACTAAACTAAAAACCAAAACAAAGACAACATGAAACATTCAACAATCAGCACACGACAACAAACACAAGGGCATTAAATAGGGAAGGAACTAAGGAGGGTAATGAGAGAAAACAGGTAAAGGGAATTAACAAAAAACGGGATTAACTTGAAACAAGGGGGTGGGGGCGGAGATCACATGGCCAATGTAAACAAAGGCCATGTGCTTCCACAGAGAACAAGGACCCAGAACATAAGTCCAGATCCTGACTCCAAGAAACAAAAACCAAGAGCACAATTGATTTGGGATCTAGACATCATGCTGTCTGGGTCCTGGCAAGAGAACTAGGAACAACTCAAGACAAGAATCCAGGATCCTGACAGAATCACTTTACAATAAATTTTAGTTCTTTAATTCTTAATATTGATTTATCCTTCTCTTTATACCATTACTTTCTATTTTTCAAGCAACCCTCATGTGTCTGCAACTTTTGATGTGTCAATGTCTGGTCTATGCTCAAAACGTCGGGATAGGGAAAGTCCAGCATAGTTAAAGAGATAGTCATTCCAAACCCAAATGCTATTTTTATGAAACATAGAAGATTGTTTCCCTTCCTATAAATATCAGTTGGCCACTGACACAGATGAACATTAAAAGGACAGACATGGTTTTAGCTTTTATTGCCCTGCACAAGTCTTAAAATTGATATATGTAAATCATGGAAATCAATATTTTTGAGGAGGCTTGCGCCCAAACCCCCCTTCAAACACAGTGAATGAAGCAGCAGCACATTTGCATTTAAAGATACACACACGAAAACCGCAAACAGTTTTTTTTTGCTCAGAACCAAAAAAGGGCCACGTAGGGCTGGGTATAATAAGTGATTTGTGGGGTATTTTGAGCTGAAACTTCACAGTCACATTCTGGGGACAGCTGAGACTTATATTACATCTTTTAAACATGAGCATAATTGGTCCCCTTCAGAACTTTGACTGCACATTCAGCAACACTTGCTTCGACACGGTCTGACAGCTACATGTCACTATAATGTCTGCAGAGGCACTAAACACATTACTAGATAGAACTAGAGTGCTGTTGGTAAGTGATACTGCTAGTGTCACAAAGCAGCTGTACAAATTAAAGATATTTAACAGTGAAAACTGAAATTGAAAATGAAAGAAAATTAGGAAGAGAAAAGAAAAAAGACAATTCAAATTAATAAAATATGAAACAATGATAATAACACAATGTACAAAGCAAATGTTCATAGCTAATGTTAGCAGTCTTCCAGTAAGCAAGCCAACAGGGCGACAGTGGCAAGGGACCAAAACTACAGTGATATATTAATGGGGAAAAACCTTGTGAGAAACAAGGCTTAGCAGGGAGGGCCAGTTCTCCTCTGGAAAACGCTAAAGCTGCAGTCCGTAACTATGGTTGGTTAAAAGAGAGAAAGAAAGACTCAAATTAAACGATAAACAGTGAACAGTCTCAGTGCTGTTATATGCTAGTAAAATTTTTGTCCATGTTAAAATAACTTTAATTTACATTTTAAATAAGACATGTCCACCACTTTTGCTATTCATGCACCAAGCATTGATTAAATGCTGACCCAGGTTCACATTAGTTTTAACCTTACAGACTGCTATTCTATATTTCATATTTTGTATTTCAGTATTTTTCTGGTCATGGTAGCTGTCTTGTGATATGCCTATAAAACAACATGAATTTAGCAAGTAGAGTGCTGCCAAGCTTCCCATACAAGCAGCTAATACCCCTAAAGTGTGCCAAGAGTAAAATTACTTCCAAGTGTTAAACCAACTGCATTTGGCTAGTTATGAGAAAAAAGATCTTCTTTGTTTTCCCAGAGATGGGGGGACAATAGCAACACTGAGATGTAGTGCCAAATGTACTGTTGCACAATATTTCACATTTTACCTTCTCATGACAGCAAATGCTTAGTGATTTGATAACCATTAAATTCAAAATGTAATATTTCACACTTTCTGCAACTTATTTTGATTTATGTTCTTTGTTTCAAACCCCAGAACTTCTCATTTCATTAACTTTTGAATGAGGACCAGGATTTGCTAAAAGCCTTAACTCCCTGCAGGTTATCTTGTGCGGCTTCAAATGCCTACCACTTCAACATCAAACGTTATTCTCTTCATTTAGTCCAGACACAGAGGGCATTACTTATACACTTTTATCAATAAATTCTCACTTTTGGACAGGTGTTATGGAAATGAAGTTAGATGGAAATGAGAGGAGATCAGTTTGAATCAGCTGTGGGGCGGTCATGTGATCACGATGAACTGCATGTATGCAGTGGAAATAGCAGTGGGGATTTATAATAAATTCCCATGAACAATTTGACTTGATGAAATATTACTTTTTATGTTGAGTTACTTTGATGTAACCATGTGAACTGTACTAGCAATACAACACAGCAGGGGTAGAACACTCAAAAATGTCATAAAAGAAGCACTTATTACTTTACACTAAACACTTGCATAGTGATTCATTTAGCCAATTTAGAGTGGACTCTGAAGCAGATACTTAAATCTAGTTAAGATTGAAGAAATTAAAGGGGCATTTTGCTTTGATTTATATTCTCCATTAGCCCATTGGCCTGACATGCGTAATGCAAATTAGCATAATGCAAGATGTATTTAAAACAAAATTATATGTTCAAATATTGCTTAGGAAGTAAAATAAACAAGGGTGCTTGTTAAAACATAAAGTGACACAAGCAAATCTGTCTCTTGATTTAGTGAAAGAAGTTTAAAATTTTAAATTATTCTGGAGCTTAAAGGTTCCAGAGATATTGCTGTGTTTTCTCTAATTAGAATGATTGTCATGTCCTCTTTGACATCGCTTGCCTTATCAACATAATCATAATTTTGACCCTTTAATTTTTCCTATTCATTTCCTGCCCTACATTTCTCGACTAATTTTAAATTATGCATGCTGTTTTGATGCGGTAGCCTGATTAGAATTCATGAATAAGGTTTTAAATATGCTGTTAACAGACATATAAAGGAACGTTAATGGCTTGACACTAATTACTGGTTGATCCCTGCTGAGGATGATTTTAATTACATGAGCTTGAATCCGATTAGGGCCCTCAGTATAAGTCGATATTCAGAATGTCAACATAAGCTGTGCATACCTTATAAGCTCCTCATATGAAAATTTACCTCAACTATATGAAATTGAATGCAAGTAAATGTCACTTTACAGATTATAGTATGGCCCTAAGGTTCTAAGTTACAGAACACAGACAATAACCTTTGTCTGTAAAGTGACAAGTTTTCTTTTTCTTTTAATTTAGTTCTGCTTTTGTGGATTTTCCAGGTCGTATGTGTAAATGCACAGCTGTTCTTGGATGTTGCATATTTTGTTGGTGATAGATCAAAAGCTTTAGAAATGTTTTAAAGATATGCTTATTCACAGAATTCGATACTGCTATACACAAACTTCAAAGGAATAAATATGAAACATCTTTCATCATTTACTCACAGTCTTGTCACTCAGAACTGTATGATTTTCTGTCTTCCATGGAACACAAAAAGTGAATGTTTAAAAAAATCCTGGCAACCCATTTCCATGTAATGGCATCCAATGACTACTGTATATCTTAAAAAAACTTGGAATGTAATGCACAAATCATAACGGTCACTTTAATTATACTTTTATTGTGCTTTTTATGTTCTTTGTGAAGTTATTCTTAAAAAATCACTTTTTGTGAAGTCAGACAAGTTCAGGATGACATGAGAGTAAAGAAATAATGGTTAAATTTTCATTTCTGGGTGAACTGAAAACTGCCTGGGCTCTAGCATTCTAAAATAAATCTTGTTTGAGTGTTTTACATTTACAGTGTTGTACCAAGACCATATTGTTAGATGGGTGCTTATTACTGTCTGTAATTGTATGTATGAGCTGATCCTTGGCCACAGATGTTCTCAGGATGTTGTCTACAAAGGACTAAACAAGTCCTATAATGGTATGTCTTTCCCTATTTTCTGCTTCATCCGAATAATACATACAAAAACGTTTTCATCCACCATGCTGCGGTGATAGACAAGAAATCTAATTTAGAAACCCTGAGATATCACAGTGTTTGGGGTTAGACTATTGTTTGGTGTAGTGTTTAGTTAATCCATCTAAGCTCTGTGGTTGGGCACTTTGTGGATGCTTCAGAATGAACGCTTGAATTATAGTTGATACCAAGCTGTTTACTGTAGCAGGTATCTGCCTGAGGAACTGAAGCGGAGACCTGTCAGAGCAGATGCTGTCCATCCATTGCAAGTCTTAGATAGAAAATGAAAGGAGACACAGGAAGTGGAATGCAAAGGTTTATAGAAACTCAGGCTAAAAGAGAGCATTCAACACCTTTATGTCAGGGCTATTAGACTCCTGTCCTTAAGGGCCGCTGTCCTGCAAAGTTTAGCTCCAACTTGCTTAAATACAACTGAATGAACTAAATCAACATTTCCAGGATTACTTGAAAATTATAGACAAGTGTCTCTCTAGTTGAATTGTATAACAACTTAGGGAAAAGAAAATGTTGCTCAGTGGTTGCTCTTTTAATGCTCTAGAGACATTTCAGTTGTGTTCCATTTAAGTATAAATTTTGTCTCAGTTTCTTCAGGAGAAATAAAAATAGACACTAATGAGGCAATGGTAAAATACAGTCAGACGAGATTTTAATTCATTTATACATAGTTATAAATGTTATTCCCATAAAGTAGCATAGCAATATTTGATTAGAAATTTTTAAGTTTTAATTTGTAGACGTGTATTACTATTATGAGAAATCTGAGCACAGTTCATGATGTATTGTATGTATATGTTAATATAATATCCACAAACATCTAATATAAAGATTACATGTCTAGTCATGCAACCCATAAATTTCTTTCTTCTTCAAAGGAAACATTTCAGACAACAGCAATTGATGCTTTGACATTTAACAGGTTTCCTGCTTACACTGCTGCTGTTTTTTGACTTGTTCTGATTTCCCCGAAATGGGCTCAGGCAAAGCTTTAGAAAACAAAAACAAGTTCATTTGCATGTTCCTTCTAAGGAATGAATTCTTCCCCAAGATTAAATTTGATTAAAGATTAATGTCACCCAGTGACTAGAGGCTATCAAGCGAGACAGCAAATCGTCCACCCATTATAATGACAAAGGTCGTCACCCTTATGTAAAGCACACAGGAGAAAAGCTGTTTATATTCCATCTAAGAGGCTATGTAAATGAATGTGCATATAGCTGTAGTTTATATAAAGAAGGATTTGCATATTTTCTAATAACCGTCAAAATAAACAGCTATACAGGACCTTGATGTAGAATCATGGTTGTCATCTGGAGGGTTCGTAAATGTATTATTATTATATTCATAATATATTATTATTATATATGTTCAATTTTGAAATCTAATTCAAATCTCAGTTCTCAGATCTCAATTAATCAGACTGAATAAATCAGAAACATTGTGACTGATCAAGTTCTACATATTATATTTCTTTAACATCATTTTAGCCCCTCTCTTACCTCAGTGTTATGTTTACAATACTGTCTTAATACCAATTTTGCTGTCATTACTTGACTTGTATGTGAAAACATACATTATTTAAATGCACTGTAGAAGATGATAGATATGTGTGTTGTCATAACAACAGTGACTATTTGCATCTGCACAAAATAAAAGCATTATGCAATCTCTATTCATCATTGTCTCTGTGCATCAAAAGAAAAAAACACTTTGTTTGATGTGCAGGTACTGTAATGTTTACATTAATGTAAGCATCTAATCTTGTGGTATTTAGACTTAGCCAGCTGAGGTGCCAAGCTGACAAGTATCTTTTGTTAGCAAGAGCCACATTTTGAAAACCAGTGTTAGATGCTCCTTTTATCTTGTTACTTTAAATATGACCTTTAAAGTCTTGAAACTACATTGCCACATTTCCCACACAAATTGTCGGCATCCATTTCTTTTGGTACTTGCCATCATAACACTGCTACATTTTCTCACCTACATCTACACAATATTTAGCCTAAGAATAATTCTGCTTGGTCAGTGCCCATAAGACCAAACTGACTTGCAAATAAACTTGTACTGTATGTGTATTACAACTGACTCAGTGTTTCTAAAAGAGGGAAGTTCCAAGGGCCGAACAGGAGGTAACTAAGCAAAAAACAGTGACTCCACACATGAGAAACACAGACAAGACTTAAACATACAATGAAGGCAAATTTCACCTATTTTGAGCCAGTGTCGTGACTGATTCGATTAAAATATGAATTGTTTTGTCCAATTATAAAGGCCCTTATTTATAAAGATGTTGATGTATAAAGATAAGGTGTGAATGTATGATAATTTAAAGTTTTATAACTCAGAACATTCACAAAAATCCCTATAGACGAAATGTACAAGTTATTAATTTATTTTGAATGTTATCAATATTCAGTTGATGAAATCCTCATTACTTGGTTTCTGCTCATATAAATGCAACTCAATTATCTGTACATTACAGAAATATGACCAAATTATGACTTTGAATATAAATACAGTCACTCATCTTGTCATTTATTCAGTCAATCACTCATTCACATCTCATCACTAAAAGAAAATCAAATCAGTACACACTGCATACCTTTGCATAAGCACCAAAAGTTAGTATGCATGCTTTTCAGTTAGTGTACGTGTAATTCTAATTTTAACATCAGTTTTTGCCTTTATTAATTTAGATTTGTTTTGCATGTTTTACGTAAGATCATAAAATGTAAAATCGTATCTGCTCTCATGTACATTTTATAAATGAGATCCTTGTTGATGTTTCATGTGAGTCTTTGTTAAAGAACTGCAGCTTTTGTCGACATAGAGGATTGTTTGTGTTTTGACATGGTTATGTATTTTCTTAGTATTGATCCATGTCTAATGTGTCTTCTCCACTCCCCTCTCAGGGCTGCATAAAGAGTCTCAATGACACAACAAAGAGTCTTAGCAGCCAAGTACTTTCATCTAAAAAACTCTATCAAGGACCTACTTTGTGCCAGACAAATGAATTAGAAACAAAATGAGGCTAAATGCCATCACTAATTGGTGCCATCTTTAGTAGATCTGTACCAAGCCAATAAATTTGCTCTTTAGCCTGGAATTTAGTTGAAAAATGAAGTTTAGTTTTCTTGTAAAGCAATGTACGGCCAATCATTAAACATTGACTTGTACAGTACAAAATGTCCCTGTAGAATATAATTATTTGGAAAGTTATGAGCAGGGTCAGTCATTCAGTCGCATTTAATTCCCCTATAAAAATTTATTTAAAATGTACCTTGGTAACCTCCAACTTAATTACTTCAGTTATAATTACAAGAGTAAAGTTATTGTTGCTACAATCAAACCGTAATGAGAAACATGCTGTAGTATTAGGCAAAAATATGGAAATTAAACACAATTATTAAATATTTAGAAAATTTTCTCAAATATTTTATAGTACTTACAGTAGTAGCAATAACTGCAGAAACTATGAGCTACAATTTATTTTAAGGTTTCCTTGTTACATTGTAATTATACTATATTTAAGTTTTGAGTAATATTAATTAGCAACATACTTATGCTAGGGTTAAGATTATGGTTTGCTTTAGGATTAAGTGCACGTAATTATGCATAATTTATTATTATATGTATATTATATTATGTACATGTACCCTGTAACCAAGACACTTTAATAAAGTGTTACAAAACTTTGTTTTTGTAGTGGTATAGCTTTAACCAGCGTTGCATGCTCATGGCATGTTTTATATAACGTAAAAATCACTGTGTCATCCTAACACTGGCTTTGTCACTGCCTGACTAATTCCCCAATGTCAAAGGTGAAGGAGAAAAGCATCGTATTGTGTGCTTAGGTTCATCTGAGCCTTGAGGTGCAGACCACCTGTCTAAATGAGTACTGCAGACTCTGACATCCATCATCCGCAATGACAGCAAAGCATTTCCCAGGTGCGATGTTCATCTTGTGAGTGAAAGATGGTAGCCTGTAGGGGACAGTAGACTTCATCATGGTCCTGTGTGGTTACCACTAAACTTCTAAGGAATGTATACTCACTGCCCTGAAAGTATCTTGTAATGGAGTGATTTTAAGATGTCTAAAGTTTAAAACTGGATGATGACGTTTGCTGGTCTAACAATTGCCTAGAGGTTAAAGGATCGGACAGAGAAACTCTCTAGTGCTTGATTACAAAACAAGGCTATGTGTGGAAACTGTGGTGTAGCAATTGAACCATGTATTGTTGACAGGTTGGAGCTGTGGTTCCCACATAAGCAATATAGATTTGAATCCAGCCTGCAGTGTGTCTTGAGTCTCTTTCCCAAAACACCATCCCGTTACTTTCTTGTTTCGCATAGTATAGCAGCATCATACTTGAGCTAATTGTTACCACCCATCCTGTATTGAACTTCTAAAAAACTCCTTAAAAAGGAACTCCTTACAAAATAAATATATTAAAAGGGTGTTGAAAAACATTGATGTGAGCTGAAATCATTATAGAAGAAAGATGTTTTGAGAGGTTCACTATGACTCAAGCGCAGTATAGAGGATTGGTTGACAGATTGTTTTTTTTCAGATAAATATTTTAGGAAAGTAAAATATTTTACCTTTAAATTCTGGATAAATATTATGTGAGAAATAAATGTATATACACAGCAGGATTTTCTCATTAGCCTAAAAACTCATAAAACAGCATAGATTTAGCTATCAGCAGCAAAATTAGTTAATAATGCTGCACTCTGTGTACAGAGCGTCAGATTTTGGCCTGTAGCCTGCAAGCTCTTGCAGAGAGTTGGGTATTAGTAACCAAGAACTCAGTGTATTTGTCAGATGGCATGGGCACGTGGGTTTTGCTGCCCTGCAGATAGCGACCTGGGAAACCCTGATGGATCTGATTGCCATGCTTTTGGAGGACAGATGGCTTGTGTCGAGGTGTGTGCATGTGGACTCGCAACAGTGGGATTTAATTCACTCTGACCCTGATCTTGGTTAAGCAGTCTCCATGTTTTACTCTGTTGGAATCTCCTGATATATAAAACACACATATTTATATGCATACATCCATCAATACATACATACACACATGTTCAAAGTATTTATGGAGGCCTGTCTTAGCCTCTCTTCTTCCATGCAGCTTCCAGTCATGGACCAATTCACATTTTATCAGACATCAAAAACTAAAAAAATCCCTCACATGTGGTTTGGGAAATCAGTCTTCGCTGAAGGAGTTTCATCTACGGTTCTGTTTACTCAGAGACACTGATGAAACCCAAATAAAGGTTTTGATCAGAATTCATATTCCAGCTTTTGGGACAACGTGCAGTGCAGAAGATGTTTTATTTATGTGCAGGAAGTGGAATCAGTCTCACATCTTGGTTTCTGACCCCAGTCCATGACATGGAATGGTATTTTAACCCCGGTCTCCTTTTAAATACCCAGATTTATGCTTACCCATAGGATAAACTTGTGATCATTTTGATAAACTTAATAAATAAAGTTTCAGAGGAGATCTCAACTGTCAGAGGTCACACTGTATTAAGTATCTTTAAACACTGTGTACTTACATAAGATAAAAGCAAGTGATATTATACATTGTACTTATTATGTTGTTCTGGGTAGGTTTAGGGTTAGGCATGGGTTTGGAGTTAGGAATAGGTTAAAGAGTGTAATTACATGAATACAGTTTACATATAAGGCAATAACACATATAATAAGTGTTAATAATTTAACAACATGAATGTAGGCAAAAATTATACTGTATAAAGTTTGTTCTTATGTAAGTACATTGTAATTAAAGGCACTTAATATAAAGTGAGACAAATTTTTGTGATCAAATTTGATCGGGAAGTCAATAATAAAACACTCACAAAACAATCACAAAATGATGATACTTAGATATCTCTTACCTGAGATCTACATTAGGTCTCATGATCTATAAACGAGCAACCTTTTAGCAATACATTTCATTCCGGGAGGGCATACACTACCTCCCGCATTCCCTTCCATCAATGTCACATGTCTGTTCCTCAGCTGAGCTGTCATTGTCCAGCGATAAGCTGTCCCTGTGGACACGCACACATGCACACAGCAGTGTCCTTCACCTGAGTGACCTGTCATTCTGAGTACTCTCCTACAGCCTGGATTCCTGTGACAGTTTAACCATACATCAGACCAAGAAAGACCTTCATGAGCAGAAAGTGTCTGGGCTCCATCACCCAAAGGGCCCCTCATCAGTCTTCTGCTCACTACTGATCCTCGTCCAGACAAACTGAGCAGACCAGACACCTGTCTTAATATGATGTATTAGACAGACACAAGAGAGAAGGCTAAAGACACCACTGTATGTATGCTCTCCAACAGAAGACAATAAATAAGCAAAGAAAATGCAATAGAACAGGAAAGCATCTTGAGGGAAAGCTTATGAATACATGAATTTGATGCTGTAAATGTATCTCAGATTAATGTCTTTAAGGCAAAAACTGCTACATTTGTTTACTTTGATCCAATTTGTTTTATGATAATCCCACTTTGTCATGTTGTTGTTAAAATCAATTTATTTTTAAAAAACAGTTTCTGTGTCCATCGCTCTTAAAATTGCTGGGTTATTTTCAAAACATAGATGGATAACATGTGGACAGAACAAACTGGTGTGTTATAAATTAACCTGTGATGGGTTGATGTTACCTAACATGGGTTGAAACAACCCAAGCATTTTGGGTTGAAAACAACCCAGTAGTTTTAGCGTGTTATGGGGAGTTTGGAAGAGTTCTAAAGGTCAGTGATGCAGTGAGCTGTCCTCCCAGTACAAGAGTGTGTCTGTCTTGGGTATGTAAGCGGAGAAAGAAGTTTCCTTAGTAGCTTTCTTCCAAAACCCTCATTGCAAGCTTAAAATGGTACAAAAGGACAAAAAATCTGAGAAAATTATAATGTGTATAATGTGTATATTTATTCAGTACTGAAAATGATCAACAGAAAATTATTCCACCTAATTAGAAATGGACCAAATGTCTGTGTGCCTTGTATTTGTGTGCTTTTAGACTTTGAAGGCTTTAGCCTAGCAATATGATTGGTTATGAAGCAGATGTTTAGAATAAACTTTGAGTCAAGTCTCTCCTGCACTATATCAGCAGTATTTTGATAGTGTATTTATTTATTAGTTTATTAATGCCAGCTTATTTGGCTATGTTTATGACAAAAACTAATACTTCGTAATGTCCACAGTATTTATAAAGACTGAACAACATTCATTCACCATGGGGCAATTTATTTTGATATTGATCGGTTTCAAATAGAACGCTGTCTATGCAGATGGACAGTGAGGCACGCACACACACAGCGTGCAGACCACAACAGCAGTTGTCATGTTTCACCCTCAACAGCAGTGGTGGAAGTCATGTCAGAGTTGCTATGATTTTGCTATGAGTCTTCCTACATAAGGGTCGACCAACAGGCCAGTTATAGCCATAATGCAACAGCTTGGGTTCCTGTAGCTCAGCTAGCAGAGCATGACACTAGAAACGCCAAGGTTCGATTTCCAGAGAGCACACAAACTGATAAAATGTGCACCTTAAAAGCACTATATGTCGCTTTGGAGAAAAGCATCTGCCAGACACATAAATGTAAATATAATCTAACAGCACAGGTCTAGGAGACATACAAGGGCTCTGAGTTATTGAGTTTCCTGGAGTAGTTCATGCTTTTATATCTTCCAATGAAAAACAGAACAAGAGAGATTCATATAGACACACAGCTTATAGATGTCCTGGGAGTAAAAATCACCACAAACAGAAAGTAGGAAAATAGAGCACAGGACAGAAACAAAAAAAGAGTATATTGAGAATATATCATGGCCCAGAAGAAGACATCATCCATCAATATATGTCCATCTGACAACTGCAGAATGGCAGCAATTGGAGCAGAAAGAGGACTCCATCAATTACCGGTGAGGTTTTTGCTGATAGATGGGAATATTTTGTCCTTTACAACATCATGCCCCTAAAGCTTATCCACTGCTCAACACAATGCTGCCAGGACATAGACTAATAGAGTCATATATTAAAGACTTACTTATTTGTGCCTCAGGGGCCAAAGATAAAACACCTACCCGCAAGGGCTAAAGATTTGACATCTCGCAGTGGCTAATTTCATAACCGTCTATGAAAATTAATTCATAAATTTATGAATCCAATTACATTCACAGCACAAATTGGTCCAACCGAGTGGAGTCTGAGGTCTTACAGCCTCCTAACTCAGACGTACATACGCACACACGCACATAAACATATACTTCATCCTGAACTTCCATGAAAACTTAAGAGTTATGCACTGTACTTTCCCTCGGCTTCGGAGCTATTTTTTACTGCAGAATCCTGCAAGCCATGCAGTACTTCTCTTAGGGGTGTCAAATAGATTCTAATTACCTCGGCAGAATTAAATGAACATACGCTAATGGATCATGGGAGGCATAGCCTGGCTCCAAGGATGTGTAACCAATTGCACTCTTCACGGTTCAGCGGGACTAGAGGGGTTGGAGAATTTCTTCACACCAGACTTTCTATATGCATTACCTCTCCATATCCATTTACACCAAATGAAAGTTGACTGAGTTTATGAGGTTTTTGCTCAAATAGAAAAATAGTGAGGGAGTGATTGAGAGGCATATGGCATATGTATTTGCAGCATGCGGTGTATAATGTTGAGATCTTTCCAGAGTGTTGCCTTGTGTGGGGAAGGTCACTGCAGTTGCCTGCTGTCTGTACTTTTCCTCTCCTTTGAAATAAATGGGACCTGACTGTGCATAGAACTCAACACTTAATAAACTCTCATGCTTAATATGTCTAATAAACCATGGAATTTTGAAAGCTCAAAAATAAGCTTTGTTATTAAGAGGCGCTATTTGCTCACAGAGTTTTAAAAGCTGATTTTAGTTTTTAATCAAAACACTTTATATGAACTACGTATTCATCAGTGCTTGCTTTCTTTGAATACAGATATCTGACAGGTCATTATGACATCTGTAAAGACACTAATCTACGGTAAACAAACCAGGAATACAATAATCAATGTTTGAAGTATATCAAATATTTAAATAACGGTTAGAGACAGAAGAAAATACTATATAGGGATGTTTTGTTTCCCTACATTTTAAACACTTTTGGGACATTTTTGCCCTGAGCACTGGTGAATTTCTGACCCTGGTACCCATATGTGAAAGAAACATAAAAGAGAGAAAAAAGAACGATAGGCATTTTAGATGGCCTGGGAGAGGAACAAGTCATACCTCAGTCATATACACCTTGAATTACTTGAGGAGGGCAGTCATCCGAGTGTACTCCTTTAAAATGCATTTAGTCAATGATATTGCACAGCAGGCATTGATGATGAATAATTTTGATCACGGAACTTGTTTCTTTCATGGTTCTTTGGTGTTCAAGGTATTACTTTATATAGAAAAATACACATACAGTATATCAGCATATATCTTAATGTTTAACTGAATGCTACAGACATTATTATTATTATTATTATTATTATTATTAGGGGTCCCTGAAGGAGTAAAGACCTCTGTTGCGTTCATTAGTGTTCTTTTCATTTTTCTTTTACAAAATGGAATGGTAAAAAGTTAATAAATTTAGCACACAGATAGAGGACAGTCTGAAATGTAACCATACCAAATTTAAAGTGTCTCTACTTCAAACCCTCTAGCACCACCAACAGTTCAATATTACACTTATGTTAATGCTTATAACTTTTGACTTGTAAGTCCTGAAAATTAAATTCCATAGCTCACGATGATTCAGATGCATCCTTTGAATGCTTCCCGTTTGATGTCTAATTGATGCTAAGACAAGATAGCATCATGCTGAAATGTGCTGGCATAATGTTATTTGATGCTAAAACATGCTGGCATTATGTTGGAATATGCTAATGTCATACTATTATGTGCTAGCATGTGGCTAAAATGTGCTAGCATCATGCTATTTTGCATTAGTGTCATGCAAAAATGGGCTAGAATTATGCTGATTAATGCTAAAACATGCTGGTTTGATGCTAAAACATGCTAATATCATGCTAAAATGTGCTATCATCATACTAAAACATTTTTGTTACAAACATTTACAAAGAGATCAGCTCCTTTTACACAATAATCCTGATCATTTATCAACAAATTTACAAGTAAATTTAAATCACTCAAGCAGTGGGAATTTTTTTTACTGGTAACATTCCATTCACACATCTGTACCAAAGTACCAGTAAACTTTGTGACGTCATTAACTGCCACTAAGTGCCAAACGATGTAGTGTTCTCCTTCAGTCAGTCACGTTCCACGTTACGTCCCCTTACCGCAAGCCTGATCCACCGCTGATTGACCAGGACACATCTCGGCCCCTCAGCACAAACCTGAATGAAAGCGAACTGTGGCCAGCTCCTTTGCCCAGTGCTCATTGGCTCTTTCCTCTTGGGCCAATGTTCATTGCCGTGTTTTTTTGTACTCAAAGGTGATAGGGCTCTCAAGCGAGATCCCATACGTCAGTTTGTTGGCGTAACATCTCCGTTCCCTCATTCCCTCTCCTCCCACCTTACCGGTAAATTACTGGTAATGGTACAAATTTCCTTCCTGGTAAATTGCCAGGACTAATTTACAGGTAATTTTTTTAAGATACTATTTACAAATAATCTCCTAACGATAATTCGTCAATAATTTACCAGAAAAGACAGCATGTGTGAAAGGGGCTAATGTCAAACCTAAAGAATTTTAAACTGTTTTTGTTTATGTCATTTTGAGGCCCCTTTGGATGCTTGTTGGGCCCCCTAGTGGACCCTGGACCCGTGGTTGAGAAATACTGGTCTAGACAGTACTAGTTTTATAAAAAAATAAGACCCTGTGATGGAGTGACTCAATTTTCTGCAACTGAGCCATAGAAAGATGGTACGCTCATCCCAAATCCAAATGTTAATAACAAAGAGAAACGCTCAGAAACACTTACGGCTAGGTAATTACCATAAGTACCATAATTCTTTATGCAACAAGCCACAGGAACAGTAACTTCTTGATTTTATTTCTTCCAAAAATATATTCTCATTTCAGGACGAAAGTAATAAATTATCTTAATCTTACAGTCTGACAAACTGTGAGCATCTCATCAGAATATGACCTCAGGCTGACGGCACAGTTCTGCACTAAGACCAAAGTGACAGACTGAATCGGGTTGTTCACTCAAAACCAGTGGCATAGATCTTAGACAAACATTTCATAAACGTTGTGCCACACTGCGGTTTGCATAATCTCAATAAGAAGAAGGTATAAGAACAAAATCCAAAAGTTTGAGGAAATTTGAAGGAAGGCTTGGTCAGGATCTTGTTTCTATATTAACTTTTGGAGTGTAAACATGACTCAGCTGTCATTTTACATCCAAATTGCTAATATGCCCAGCTTTCACTGTACATTTTGACAGCTCTCCTTAAGCTATGTTAAATAAACTCGCCTACGTTTGGTAAGTGCTTATGGCTCAGTTTTCTAATTTGTAGCTATCTGATGCCCATTTCTTATTTTCTTAGAGCGGTCCTTTGATTTTTCTGTAATGGATGACTGTTTTAGTGTTTAGTGTTCTGGCATGATGTCAGTTATGAAAATAATAAGTGTTAAGTATAACCCACTCTGTGATATCATCTGTGGGTGTTGCTTTAAAACTGTTAGTTTGATGTTGCCCTTGGCAGAGCTGACAGGTTTTAGTTTTTTTTAACTTGATGATTATGGTTATGATTTTAGAAGATTAGGAAGGGACAACTTCTCATCAGAAGCAGCCTTACATATAAAATCCTCAAATTATAATACGATATTTTGATGTGAAATATATTAAGTATCCGTGTAAAGCAATAAACTGCTACTGCATATAGACTTAAATAGAAAGATTTGGTTTACTTGTTAAGGTTTAAAATACACAGATAAAGAAACTAAGCTACAATGTCAAACAAACCTTATAAGGCGTTCTGTTATCATACAGACGGAGGAAGGTTTTCTGCAAAAGCTGAGTGTTTATCGCTTTGGTTGTTTAATACATAAACAATGAAGACATTATGATTAATTAATGTACATTCATGCTGAAATATAAATAGCCTACATATTAAACATGGATATATTCAAATTTGTATAATAAATACAGAAAAATTTGACTTTTATACTGTGTGGGGTCCGAACGAAAAATCCATCATTCGTTAAAAGTTTTACTGAAGCAAAAACATATAGACAGTATAAGAGTATTTATATTAGAACAGCAGCTCAATTTACACCTTGGTACATGACAGGGCACACACCCCACCACTTTGTTGTTCACAGAGGAGGTACTTAAAATAGTTGGTCCAATCACAATGCTTAATACCCAATTAAAGAACCACCACTTTATCTATCTAAAATGTTAACATTAAACGAATTCGTAATATAAGTTACACAGAGAATACTCTCAATGAAATTCCACCATGTAAAAACACCACAATCCGCCCCTTGGAGATGCCACACCAGGCATGATTACTCTACTGACATAATTCTGAGGCAAAACTAAACAGAAAGTCTCAAACTTTTTGGAATTTGTGTGTTTCTGTGACCTGACCTCATAAAGCTAATCTTGAATCTATTCCTCTCATGTCACTTCCACTGAAAATTAGCGTTTCATCTGGGAGCCGAAAGGGTTATGTCTTTGACAATAAGCACAATTAGGCACTATTACCATCAGCATGTCAGAATATTATCTCGCTGTTTTTTCCTATTTCCTATTCTTTTTAATTATTTGCGTATTTTAAAACATTAGTTAATGACTGCTAAGCGTATGTATTGAGGACAAAAAAGGAATTTGGAATTTACAACATGCTTTGATGATTGTGACTGTCATTATCCAGTTATAAAATTAGAAGGTGTCATCGCACAGGAATAAAATCGATATGTACATTGTCTCCCTATAAGCAGTTATTCTCTTAAATCTGACAGTTATTTGTATCAACAATAAAAACAGAAGCATTACAATCAATTTGTGGCAGTTTTTAGATATATCCATGAGTTTCATGTCATGATGTATTGTTTCTGTATCTTTGTTTATGGAACAAATTGACTGATCATCTATATTGGCTATATAGGGGTACTAGGTAATTCATCAGTCACAAAGTAAACAGAGACATTAGTAAAATTGTGAACTGTTCGGTGTTTATCAGCTGTGGATTTAGCTAAAAGGCATTTTACTTCATGCTTCAGAAAAAAACATCCACAGCATATGAAGCAATAGCTAGTTTTTAATACGGTATGTGTATGGAAATATGTATTTGTTAAAAAATACATTCGAGTTTAGATAGATCCCCGATGGGAAATTTGGAGGCTTTTTGTTCTGATATATTGCATTCACATTCTGTAACAGCCAACTAATATTGTCTAATACATTCACAGCGCATAATGTGACACTTTTTATTCAGCCTGGAGATTACTTTACACTTTGATCCTTTATTCTGTTCTTCTCCTCCCCTGAGGTTTATCTCTTTGCTTTATGTTTTGCTTACATTATATAGCTGTGTCCATTCTGTTATAGAGCAGCATGAAAGCTATATAAAGCATTACGTGACTGAGTTACAGAAATTCCTGTTTTAGTTTTTGTAGATTGCTTATGTCTTATTCTGATGTTTATTTTTCACACAATAGTTTATCCTGTTCTATAATCAGCGAAACATGATTGTATAGTAAACGTTGTATCTAAGGATCTTCTTACTGCTGTTATGTTTAAACCTGATCAATTTTGCATCAGGAGGTCGAAATTTCTGCTAAAGTTGTTCCCTGCCTTATTAATTTCGAACAACTGCCCCAGCTGCCAAAGCTAGAACTGTTGTTGAACACATTGGCACTATTGTGTGATGGACTATGTAAATGGAAAACATGGGCATGCATTTACAAAATAAAGCATTTGACTAGTAATTCAATGAATATGTTCCTAATGCTAACCCTAACCCTGTGCAAATGATTCAATGTAAATGTTACGTGCCTGTAATGCTGATAAAGCAAAAAAACTGCATTCTTTTCCCATTGCCAATAGAAATTGTCAATACTCCTGTCAATGTAAACTCCTGTCTACTTACTTTTTCTCCAAAAAAAGGCGAAGTTCACCCTGAGACCAAGGGGGTGGAAATGTGATTTCAAAATAACACCCTAACAAAATGATTATTGATTCAGCTTTGGGTGTGGAGAAGAAGCCTTGTAGATGCTTGAAGGCACTTTTTTCAGGGCATTCAGAACCAACATGATGATTATGCAGCATGATTAGAGCTTATACCTGACACACTTGTCATATATTATACATTTCCTCATTTATGTTCCACATTAATGCATTAATCATTTAGTATGATTCAATACACAGCAAGACCAGTTATATACACTATAAATTCAAGGATCACTTACTCACAGCTGTTATTTTCCTCCTTAATGTCTTTGTCTGAATCTTAATGATTGACTCTTTATGAGTACTATCCAGATGCTAAGAATACCCTTTATTCCTGAAGAGACACATTCCCATACCTCTTCAGTCAAAGCTGTCATTAGTCTGAAGTTTTCAATGTTAGTGCTTTTAAAGTCTGAAGACAAGAATAGAAAGGCCCACAGGTGGGAAGGTAACTAAGATGTTGGGTGAAAGTCTATGAGCATGATTTATAAACCACTAAAACATGCCTACAGCTACAGTATTTTTGTTCATTTATTTTTATTTTTTACAATGAGCGTTCTCTTTTATCCTAAAACGAGACCTGTTCAAATTTTTTAAACCATTTTGTCAAGTCAAATGCGCTGTCATCTTTTTAGGATTTTTGTTTACTTCATTGGTCCAAAAAGTCATAACTGTCAATCCTGTTGTCAATGTGTTAGGGATACATTTGGAAGTGTTTTAGCAACAGGAGCTGGCTGTGAGGCTGACTAGATGTGTTTTGTCACTGTTCCTCAGGCTTCTGATCTCTCCATATTTGATAGAGTGAGTTGTTGGAGTGGTGACCTACATTTCTGTGCGCAGCTCTCGTTGGCTTCGCCATTTAATACAGCAAAAGATAAGTTAGGGACTTACTTTGAGCAACATACCAGGATGAACATCAAGAACTATCCTAATACTAATACAAAACCGTCCGGAACACATAGCCATGTATTAATGTAATACTTCACCCACTAAAGAGGAAAAAAAATTACATAAAGCTCCTTACATTCCTTAAAAGCCATCAAATCAAAGCCATGACTTTGTGTGTAAAATCTGAAGTATTATTATTTTTAATTTATGTGAGCCAAAAAAAATATTATTTAAAATGACTGAACCAAAATGACTACATTGGGTTACATCAATAAGTAATTTTTAAGGGTTAGTTAAAAAAAATCCTTAATTAGGGCCCAAGTATTGAAAGTGCAAAAGGCCCTATTGTTTTCCTTAGGATTTTTCAGAGGGAGTTTCGGGGTTGTAGGGCCCTTAAAATGCTCAAAAACCTTTGAAACTTGACACACACATCAAAATCGTTGGCCATTAGGCCAAGGCTGGCACATGGGTGGGGCAGTGTCCCCTGGTACAAGGAACACAAAAGTATATCATATATACATGCATGCACCTATACAAAACTTGTTACGTGTATTGGTCTTGTCAGAAAGCTAATATCTGGAATGGGAAACAGAAAGTTAATATCTAATATCTACAGCATGCATTGAGTGATTGATTTCAAACTTGGGGAATATGTTTGGTGTAGTAAGCTGATGACATTGACATGAATATTGTGAGTCACTGTCATAGCGTCATCAACTGGCAGCAGGAAGTGAGTCACTTAAAGCAAAAGTGGGCTTTAAATGGGCTTTAAATAGCCCATTTACATTTGGCCAAGTCACTTCAGACTTGCTTAAAATGACACTGAAGAAGCTAAATTGCGAAGGGATTTTTTGATATCCCGCATGGTGTTGCCATAGCAAACAGGAAGGAAACTTGAGTTGTATGTTTGGTCCTGGGGACTGATGACATAGTGGTGCCTATTGTGAGTCACAGTCATAGTGCCACCAACTGGCAGAAGGAAGTGTGTCATTTAAAACAGTTTAAAGTTTTAAATGTTCTCCTAAATTTACCCAAGTCACTTTAAACTTGTTCAGAGAAAAAGAAGAGATATTAAAGATGATCAATTTTGAACAGATTCAAATAGTTCAAATATATATTCAAATATCATGAATAGTGTTGCCATGGCGAGGCAATCAATTTATGGCAATAAATGGAACAGGAAGTGTTTCACATCTTCTGCATGCATTGAGTGATTTATATCAAACTTAGGAAATATGTTTGGTGTTGTGGGCTGATGACATTAAAAAGTGAAAATGAAGTATTGTCTGGTATGGTAACCCAAACCCAAAATGTGACCTCTGCATTTAAACCTTCAGTTGCTACCTGCTGGCATGGGAATCGAACGAGCAACCTTCTGATTACAAGCCTGACTCACTAACCAGCAGGCCTCAACTGCTCTCTGATATGACTGTTGTGAGTCACAGTCACACGGTCAAAGAGAAGAACAAACCTAAAGACTGAGGCAGTCCACTGCACAACACATTTATTAATTAGACTTTATGCCAATTCAAGATGTGTACTAATATAAACAAGCTAGCTCAATGTTATAGCCTTGTTTTGTCAGTTATACATTTACATAATAACACTTATGTACATAATAACACTATTAATCCAGTGATCACAAATTTAACCATATGTTATGTGCTGTAGATGTTTGCTTACCCCGCAAACTTGCCGCAGGTTTATCTTTATATGTCTAAATACCATCTCAAGGGCAGCGATGACATCATTCACACCCTTCACAAATATTAAACACATTGGAAAATAAGTCTCTTTAAGGACAATTGACAGTGGCTGGCTCTTATATTCTAAAACAATATTCTTTAAATAGCACACACTACACAATCTGCACACTGTAAAAGACTGAGCTCAACTAAATGAGACTTGGCATGATTAGTGATTATGTCCAAATTACATTCATAATTAACGTTAAAATCGTTAGGCGTGTCCCTGGGATTCTGCTAAATATCTCCTTCTTGTGTGTACTGTATAAAGTTAAACTGTCCTGCTAAGGTGCCTGTTGCACATTATCACCTTTTACCATGTATGTCTGAAGAAATAAAAAGATAATGAAAAATACGACCAACCTCCAAGCTCAATGAAAACATTTTAGAAGGGCAGAGACTTGTGCAAACACAAAGAGGGTATAATTTACATGGCTGTTGACTGTCCCTGTGTAATTGCCAACATTTTTATTGTGGTGTTCACATAGATTACCTAGGATCTAGACTCTTATTTCCTTGCTGTGAAATAAAATGTTTTTTTAATTCACTGCAAATGGCATTAGCAAATGTTTCCATCCCAATCAACTGCTAACTTCTGCAAGCCTCTTTTCTAAAATCAGTGAGTCATCAGTTTCCTCTGTCCTCTCTTTTTCTGTCCTTTTATCACATAAATAATAATAACAATAAACAATAAAGTTTCGTTCTGTTCTGTTCTCTGAAAAACTGCATAAGCAAGGAAATCAAAGTTTTATCCTGACCAGTGCAATACACTCTTCGCCAGAATGATGCTAAACTATCAAATAAAATCCACAATTAGTCTCTTTCACTCTTTGTATGGAGGATCTTTACTATCATTGAATTATCATACTGTGTAAAGATGACCATTAACCACAGAAAAATATGGGATTAATTGGAGGTATTTTAATCTGTTGACAGTCTCAATATTCTTACCTGAGCTCCTTACAGATAAAAATTAGAGACTGTGTCTAGATTCTGTTTTGTTTAGAGAAAGACTGTAACAAATGGATCTGTGTACACACCATTATTTCACATTCATTTAACCTTAAACATGACATATAAGTCTTTTATGTAGATACAGTTGACATAAAGAAATTGTCCCCCTGTACAATGCTCACTCACAGGTTGTGGGTTTGCTGTTCCTAAATCCAATATAGTTTCTGACACCCCAACTTTTAATACTAGCATCTCTGCAAAGGCTGCATTACACTGTGGCAGGTTTCATCACACAATGCTGGAATAAAAGAATCTTACTCTTCTGGTGTTTCAAAATAATTGGATCTATCATGTACTTGTGACTGGAAGGGCCAAGTCAATGAACAACAAGTACAGTAGGCGTCGTAGATGACGATACAGGAGTCTTGTGTTTATGTATTCATTATTGACTTTGCCACCAGCCATTTTTGTAGCTTGATCTCAATAAATGTTATTTTCAGAATAGTTTTGAGTTCTAAAAGTTACAGTATGTTTTTATCAAACTTTTATGTCAGAAATTAAGTCATCTGGAAAGGAGAAGCAGATTCAGGTGGAATGTTTTAGACTGTCCTTGGCTTAGAGATGGCCTTGAAGCACACTCTGTGAAAGGATTATTGCAACAACACTCACAAAAAGGAGATACAATAGTGGACAAGGTGCTATATGCACCAGGCATGCCTCACCACACATTTCCAGGAATTTTCTATTTCATTGGCATTTAGGGGCTGCTGAGGGCATTAATTGAGTATGGGTTCCTCATCACATGCTGTATGTTGAAATATCTTGTCAATGCTGTCAATATGGCAAAATAATTTTTATTCAAAGTACAATGCACATACAATCTACAAGAGTTCCGGTCTTTCTTTCTTTCTTAATGTGTCAAAATGATGTTCTGAACATGACCATAGCCGTGGGTTATCCAGTTTAGCTACTGATGTTCTCTGGGTACTTTGTAATCCCTTACCCACAGCAAGCCCATACTTTGTAGGCATGACCAACTGGATCTGTCCCCTATCAAAAAGACACAGTGGCTAGCCCTCCTTCCATCGCTTCTCATCCTATTTGTCCAGAGCTGTTTGGGCTGGGACTAGCCCTCATGTGGGTATACTAGGAAAATGCCTTTGCCAGCAGCCAAAATCAGAGATCCAAACCTGGGCAGGGGAACAGAATTGACACCCTTGAGGCTTTTCCGGGTCTTGCTAATGGGTTTAAGACAGTCTGCTAATTTGTCAACCAGTTTGTGATTTTGTGCACATTGACAAGCCTGTTAAGGGTGTTGGCACATATACCATAAGATGATCAGAGCAATGAGGTTTCATTCTAAGTTCTTTGAGGAAATATCTGTTGCTGTATGTTGTCACTTTGATGTAGTGTCATTCCAAATAAAAAGTGATTTTGTAAATTAAAGCCTATAGACAAATCACTATTTAATGAGAAGGGACTGACACCCTCCAGCAATACAAATGTTAATTTTGATTAGAATCTTGCTTTTTTTAATCCACATCAAGGCCCTGACAAAAGTTGCTGTCAATCCATCATTTTCACATCATTTGAGTGAATTACCCTTACCCCAATGGAAATACAGGCACCTTCATGTTCCAGTTTGAATAAGTGACTAAATTGCATCAATTAACATGAAAGTAACCTTAGACTTTTCCATAAAGACGACTAAATAACCCTATTAAAATCTGAAATGCAACCTTGAACTATCCTCTATGCATGATTCAGCGTGTCGCTTGCACCTGAAGTGGAGCCTTTTTGATTCTTTTTTTACAATGATGACCTTAGTGAAAGAACAGCTTGGGTACAGAAGTAAATAATGAGAGGATTAGGAGGGCAGCCATTAGTGCCCTTAACATTAAGTAATGGTGGAACGCCATTATGGGTCTCTTTTCATAATTCTATGTTCACCCTGTTCTACTGTCAATTGCAGTGATGTGTTTCTTGTGTGTGTGTGTGTCAAGTGACAGAAAAAAATATAAAAGCAAGTTTGGGTTTTAACAGGATATAAAAAACAAGCCTTGCATTGTGTTGAGTGCAGCAAGATATGCTGAAAAGCAAGATATGATATATGCTAAAGATATAAGATATATGCTAAAAGCAAGATATGCTGCTTTCTGTTTTGAATTTAACGTGAAATGCTTAGTGATATTTGTACTTAGAAATAAAGCTTAACATGGCATCTGCAAATCTTTTATTTTTTTGATTGGCTTGATTGATTGATTTCTGATTGATTGATCAGAACAAAATGTGTTAAATAAATGAAAAGACACACAAAGACACAAATAAAGTTGTTATAATTACCATCTTATAACATTAAGCAACAAGCAACGTTCAACATAATTATACCAAAGGCATTTCCTATAAACTTTGTGGATGTTTGTTGTGTCACTAGGGTTCCTGAGCACAGGTGACCAGGCAGCCAAAGGGAATTATGGGCTGTTGGACCAGATCCAAGCACTCCGGTGGATCAAAGAGAACATCCAGGCTTTCAAAGGCGACCCAAAGAGGGTGACTATATTTGGATCAGGAGCTGGGGCGTCCTGCGTAAGCTTGCTGACTCTGTCACACTATTCAGAAGGTGAGGAAATTTTGCAATGAACTGACAGTTATTAAACAATTTTACAATTTCACACTTATTTTCATAGCTTAGACTCATCATCTAATAATCATTGTACTCAATGTTATTACACAATGAATCATAAATACAGCATACAGTGCAAATATTCATAATTAAGCACATAATACACTTATGGCGGTGTAGAATCCTTGGGTCTTGGCACTGAGTCGTTCTGAGAACCAGAAGTCCTTGGTCTCTGTGTGACAGGCTGCATCTTATTTTCATTTGTAACAACAAACCCTACAAGGCATTCATCTGGAACTCAATTGTCCCACCATAAAAATAGATTTTACATTCAATGTCCAGGCTGGCTAGATAGCAAATGAAATCTAGTAATGGACCAAATGACCTCTGGCTACAGTTATTCCAACACTAACACAGCCCCCAAATAAGGAAGTGCCATATTTGATCAAAATAACATGGACAAGATGTGCTGTTAGTGTCCCCCCCTGGTGTTTCTGTTTGAAAGCCATCATTTATGAATGAGATACATAATGTAAATTTAAAATTACAGAGGGAAACATAATTTCACTTGTTGGCCCTGTTGCACATTGTCAACAGATATATGTCAGGCTACGAAGAGTATAATGATGTACCATGGATATTCCTTTAGCTACTGTATGTCTGCCATACAAACCACATGCATAGGCTACACCACAGGTTGTCATTTAATTGCTATTTTGCAATACATCTGGACTTACAGTTGACAAATACATGTTATCAATTTCATAACTTTTTATACAATTTATACAACTGACATATTAATTGTATGCTTTATTTTAATTACTGATATTAATTATCATTAATGTTTAGTCAGAGTACCAGACCAATTTACGACCATTAGAGGAGCTTGTTTATACATTAAAGTCGGTAACAGTTGTAAGTTATATGTATTTAATATATTAATAACAGCAAATTATGCATAATTGCATGCAACCAACACTAAACCAAACCCTAGTTCTATCCCTATAGTGCATACTGAGTAACATTGCTTAACTTACATGTACACTCTAACATGGAACCAAAAGGTTTAAAAAAAGGTCCTTTCCTGTGTCATTCAGCTTAATATGTCTGGCAAACTCATCATGCATCTGGTTTTGATCTGATCCTTATGCCTTCAGTCAATTATTTCTTTTCTGTGTTTTTCTATGTTTAAGAACCTAGACATGAGTGAAGGCTATTTTTCATTCCCTGTCAGTGCGTGAGAAGCCTCTGTTCAGTCTAGTGAGATCCGTGCCCCGAGGTATTGCTATTTTCTAGGACACAATCTGTGTCAATGTGTTATGCCACGCCTGGCTGAGCTGACAAAGGTACAGCATGAGGTATATGCATATTAGTTGGCATCTATGTCAAGCACTTACTGTTATTATTTATTTAAACAACCATATAGAGGGAAAATAAGTAACTCAACCAGACAAGAAAAGGGTCTCTGCTTCAAAAAGTAATACAATTATGCTGTCAATATCATTACAAAGCATTCCAATATTGTATGCTTTTTCATTGTCATACTGGGTGATTTGTGTGCTTTTCTGGCAAGGTATGGTAACCGAATGACGCACTATAATCCTGCCATCATAAAGAAAACAAACAAAATGTTTTTGTTTTCTTTGTCACTTTGATTTTGTTATTTCTATTTCAAAACCTCTGTTCTGCTGACTGTTTTCCCTCTGTTCTCACACCGATCAGTCTATTAATATTAAACACTGTTTCTTTCTATTTATTTTTATCATCAGATCTGTTTCAGAAAGCCATTATCCAGAGTGGAACAGCTCTGTCAAGCTGGGCTGTCAACTACCAGCCAGCCAAATACACACGCATACTAGCTGAGAAGGTGGGCTGCAACATGCTAGATACTATAGATTTGGTGGAATGTCTACAGAATAAAAACTATAAGGAGCTGATCGAGCAGTACATCACACAAGCCAAGTACCATATTGCTTTTGGGCCAGTTATTGATGGTGATGTCATTCCTGATGACCCACAAATTCTGATGGAACAGGGAGAGTTCCTCAACTATGACATCATGCTGGGTGTCAACCAGGGTGAGGGTTTTAAATTCGTAGATGGCATTGTGGACAGCGAGGACGGAGTCTCTGCAAACGACTTTGACTTTGCTGTGTCTGATTTTGTGGACCACCTCTATGGTTATCCAGAGGGCAAAGACACGCTTCGAGAGACCATCAAGTTCATGTATACTGATTGGGCTGACAAGGAGAACCCCGAGACGAGGCGAAAAACATTAGTCGCACTCTTTACCGATCACCAGTGGGTGGCACCAGCGGTGGCTACAGCGGATCTGCATGCGCAATATGGATCTCCAACATACTTCTACGCATTCTATCACCATTGTCAGAGCGAAATGAAACCAAGTTGGGCAGATTCGGCACATGGAGACGAGGTGCCTTATGTGTTTGGAATTCCCATGATTGGTCCTACTGATCTCTTTAACTGCAATTTCTCCAAGAATGATGTAATGCTGTCAGCAGTGGTAATGACCTACTGGACGAATTTTGCTAAAACAGGGTAGGTTAAAAGTATTTATTATTATTGTTGTATTAATTAAGCATAAATACTGCATAACTATATGAACTAAGGTTCCAACTCACGTGTCAGTTGTACAGTGGTGTTTGAAAAGTTTGTAAACCCTTCATAATTTAATATTTTTACTTAAATATTACCTAAATATCAATATCAAGTCGAGATAAACCCAGTTAAACAAATGGGATGAATATATTTTACTTGGTTATTTATTTATTGAAGAAAATGATCCAATAGTACTGTAAATATCTGTTAGTCAAGTATTTGAACTTCAGTGCCTGGTGTAACCTTCCGGTAACTGTTGAGTACATTGGCTGGGAGGAATTTTAGTCCACTTACCTCACATTTGTCTCTTGCTTCAGGTCCTTCAGGTCCACAGTAGTTTTATTGAATTAAGGTCAGGACTTTCACTTGGTCATTTCAAAACATTACGTTTATTCTTTAACCATTATTTTTCGGTAGAATGACTTGTGTGCTTAGGGTCATTGTGTCGCTGCATGACCCACTTTCTCCTGAGACTCAGGATGCACAGACTTCCTAACATTTTTCTTTAGAATTCTCTAGTATGACCCTGATTTTATTGTTCCATCAATATGACAAGATCCATCAAATCCATGGCAAGATTTTCAGACCCAAACGGAGTTACCCAGGGTTCCTTTATGATCTTTGGGAATATGATGTATTTCTTGGTCTCTTGCTGTTTGAATGATCTTTGTTGACCACTTCTGGACAGAGTAATAATGGTCCTACATTTCATCCATTTGTACACAGTCTATCAGACTGTGAAATGGTGAAATCCAAACTCTTTATAGATGGTTTTGTAATTTTTTCACCCCTTAGAAATCTTGTTTGTTTGTGGCATGATGCACTTTCTTAAAAAAACAGCTGTTCTTTAAATAAAAAGTTAAAATAAAAAATTTGTCATGCCATTAACGAATAACACCTGACTATAACTGTTGTATCTGTTACTTTTCTAACTAACCTATTGTATCAGTTAGTTTTCTTTTTCTGCTCACAAAGTATATGACAGCCTATACAAGCGTACACAGGAAAATTATGAAATTTGGCACACAGATAGAGAATCTAAAAGTCTAAAATGTCACCATAGCAAATTTGATTTGTAGTCTCTACCTTAAACCCTCTAGCACCACCAACAGTTCAAAGTTTCACTCATGTCAAAGTTTTCGATACACCCAACCTTTCTCGTATACAGCTTGTATATCAAAATGGATATGAGGCTGTATCTTCATCTATTTAATTTAATTACTGCTTTTATCTATATTATCACCTTAAAATAAATTGTGAATGACAGGGCTTCACATTTTGCCCCTTCAAATCATTACAGATATGTAATGATTACTTACAAGAATAATATTTTTGTCTCATTTGTTTAATAAGATTCTCTTTAGCCCCTTTTACACAATAGTCATGGTGTAATGGAGAGTCAAAAGCGTTAGGATTCATTTGCAACAGTTTATTATAAGTAGTCAACAAGCAGAGATCGATCACTGGCAAACAAACACAATGGAGGGTTAGGCAGAATCGTAATACAGGCAATGGTCAGGGCAGGCAGGAAACATTCACAGATAATCAACACAGTCCAAAGATCGGGGCGGCAAACAGGCAGAAACGATAACAATCCAAGATCAAACACAGAATAAACCATAATACAGGGAAGACCGCTCAGAAATGATAGCCGGGGCAAATCAAGACTTCACGACAGGTAGATGGCTGAGACTGGGTTAAATAGGATGTGGTAATGAGAGTCAGGTGCACCCTGACTCTGTCATGTGTCATTAACCGCGAATGAACGCCAAACATTGGTGTTTTAAAACATGATATGGATTGACTTTCTGAACGTATGCAGTCTGTATTTTTGTTGCAGACATTTGGTAAATTGCCAGGACCAATTTACTAGTAATTTTTTAATAGATTCTGTTCACACATGATCCTTAGCTGTAATTTGTCAGTGATTTATCGGTAAAGAGAGCATGTGTGAAATAGACTAATTTGTGTACTTTTAGGGCATGAAAAAACCTGATGGTGTTTTAGGTCAAATTTATTCAGAAATATAGAAAATTGTATAGGGTTTGACTAGTCCATTCAGATCTTATAAGATCTCTGCTACCGCACAAAGAGCTGCTTTAGACTACGCAATGCAGAACATTGCTTTAGTGCTCTTGACACTGCTGATGTTTCATTAATATTCCTGATGCAATGTAGCGCTTGTTAGTACTAGTTAGAATTTTACACTGCAGTTAAATGGGGCCGTATGGAACGAAAAAGACCCCACCACATACAGTGATGTCAAAGTCCAACAAAAGCTGTCTGGGAGTGTGGGTAATATGTAAAATCATGTAGTGGTTTAGTAATTCAGTAGAATTTTCAGTTGAATAACTTATATTATGTGTTTGCATTTATGTTTAATAAAATAGGGCAAGTCATTTCGAGGCATTTTGTTATTTGACATTTATTACAGTACTACGAATACCCTTCAAGTGCCAAAAGCTCACACACATGACAAGGCACACAAGAATGACCCATCTGCAATGATTTTAATATTGTTTAAAGCTGTTCTCATCCACCAGGAGACATTAATGCAGGCTTGTCCACAGCACTGCTGCTGAAAAAATCCTAGGGGAAAATCTACATTTTCTACTTAGGGAACTTGTCCTAAATGAGTCATGTTTTTGACTAAAGAAAATAACCTTCAGTGATGTTTGCTGTCTTCTTACATATCAGTATATGAAGACATAACACTGTCACTTAGAGCATCTATTTAATGGCACCGGGTCAGCTCTTAACTAGCCTTTTAGATTATGCAGCTCTTTATATCTCTCCCCCCTCCTCCAGCATTGTTGTACTCAGTGTGAAGCCCATGAAAAATAACACCCCTTTATATATAAGTAACTGTGGCCCCCTTATACCTTAAAGGCAGAACAAGGCCTCTGCTGTTTGGCACCATTTCAGTGATACCTGTGTGTCAGGGGAAGAATTGGCAGACTCATCAGTCCCTCACGTCAAGCTGCTCTCCCTTCTCTGGCTAAGTGTTTCTCACTCAGCGTGAGTACTTTAAAACAGAGCAGGAAAAACGAAAGCAATTTCAGCAGCACTTGGAGAATGCTCGCTTTGCAGGAGAGTCACTCCAGCCTCTGGTAAACACTCCAGTGGTGGTATCAGCCTCCCAAAAAAAGAGGCAAATAAATCACATGTAGGGAATGCGTAAAATACACTAAAAATGAATTACGGTCATTGATAATGTGGTTTAGTTGCACACATTGTCCAATGTCGGAATTGTGCTACGGAATTGTGCAAATCAGTACAATTCATGATCTTGTGGGTCGGTTCTAAGTGCCGGCACTGAATAAATTGCTGCTGCCTTGATCAATAAGAAAATGTACAGATCTTTTTTTATTCAATCTACCTACTATTGCCAGTAATATTGCAATGTAATTGCAAAAAGCAGATAGCGCTGAGCATTGTGCATAAGGTGCAATGTGTAATATGCCTACTTCAGACAGCAAGGAGGCATGATTGCACAGAAAAAAATGGCAGTGCCCTAATTTAAATACTCACAATGCAGTGCTATTTCGGTGCGTCTTGTGCAGGTGCTTGGTGAATAAGATACGGGTTTGCACTAAATCACACAGTAGTAGTGAGTACCATAGGGCACATTTTGGATGGATTGGGCCTTTAGATTTGTTGTTTTTGAAGAAGAAACAGACAGTTTCTCTTCATATCTTGCCATAGGAATGAACAATGTTGTTTGGTTAACAACCCAGAATAAGATATGTTGCAGTCTAAAGCTATCATTTATCAAATGTAGTTGTTTGTGATAAACTGTGGTTAAGTTTTGTTTTTAATCACATAAACTGCTAAGTTTTGTTCATGTGTCACCCCAAATCACTGCAATTTGATGCATGTCAAAGGAAGTAGGACAACTGTCCATACCAGCTTTATCTCCAAATTATTTAGTTTATTTACTTACATTCATATTTATTATGGGTTTATAGATGAACAGTAGAAGGCAACACTGAAACAACATTAAATGAGGTTAAACATCAGAGCATTAGGGATTAGTCAGGTGTTTGTGAGAAAGGTGTGTTTTAAGGTGTTTCTTGAAGGTTGTGATGGTCTCTGCAGATTGAAGTTGGCAGCTCATTCCACCAAGAAGGAACAGAGTAGGTATATGTTTTAGAGAAAGATCTGGTACCTCGTTGTGAGAGAACAATCAGCAGTCGCTCCTTTACATTCATCCTGATGTCTTTTTTTGTTTCAAGCTGGAGAGTAAGGCGTGATCTATAATATCAGCCCTGAGGAAAATGAACATACAGTAATGCTCTGTAAGTCAAGTGGGCACATCAGGGGAAACAGGTTTAATACAGCAATTTTGTAACATTGACTCTGAGGATTTTATATGTCAGCTATATTGTACACATACATTTTATTAAACTTCAACAGCGGATGTGAAATAAAAACCTAAAGTAAAACTTTAGAGGAGGTCTATCTCTCTCTGGAGGCAGAACACTTCCACTTGTGTGGCTTATAGGAGGAATAAGATTAGTACCTCACTGCAATAATATTACCTTGTTCTGCCACACATCACAGCAACACAGGGTGATGTGAGGTACTGTAAATGACTCCTCTTTATGTGCCACTTCCTGTCTTAAATGCTCCTGCATTTCAGTTGAGTCAAAGTTGTTTATTGTTACTGCATACCACACTAGTTAAGCGTTGCAGCCACTAAAACGTGGAGATACATTACATTACAAATTACAATAATGGATTTACACAGCTATGAGATTTCTTAATAGCAGGAAGCAACCGCGTAATAGAAAATGTAGAGAAATGGCTATTCTCAGTCATATTCTACACACACCATTAAGTGGATCTTTAAGTAAATGTATTTCTACATCATGAAGTCACATTGTTTACCAAATACCAAAACTTGCTGGGAGAGTCAAATGTGTTCATGAAAGTGAAAATCAATATGGATTTCAGCCATTACAAAAGTATACTCACTTACTGAAATCAAGCATAACATTGCCTGATGCTTCCAAGGACACAGTGAGTTTAACCATGAAATAAAGGTTTTGAATTAAAAGTATTTTAAAAAAGTGCCAGAATGAGTGCCCAGAATGTTTGGGAATGAAATGAATACACACTTCAGATGAGGGAATGTTCTGAATTCCTAAATATTATTTTTATATGGTATTGGAAAATAATAATAGATAGATCTGGAGCCTTTTTGTGCCAACACTAAGGATTAGGGGAGAGATTAAGAATAAGAAGAAATCTAATTTAAAATCAAGTGTCTTTGACCTTTTTTGGGACAAGGACCACTTAGTGGAATGAGAGATAATTCATGTCTGAATCTAATGTGTGAGTGTTCATCTTACATCAGGCCTATAATAACCTGCATAATTAATGCTAATAATACATGTTAATGTACTTATATACTTTGTTGTAGCACTTATATTGCATTAAAATAATAATTATTAATTATTATAGAGTCGTATACATCACATTTTAGTTTACCTAACACATTTGGGTGAGACAATTAAACATATAAATTCTAAACTATAGTTTTGATATAGCCTAAATATCCTAAAATGGTTTCATATGCAAATAGCTCAGAGTACGGCTTGTATTTACAGTTCTAAATTTGTGAGGATAATTTGAGCAATTGTGTGATTCCCTACAAGTCTTGGGCACATTAGGGGCTTTCAAAAGAAATGTCTTTGAAATGTGTATTTATACCTTTTGATTTAGTGTGTCATTAGAAAATATCAATATACATTAAAACATTCTTTGCCATCAGCTGTAATAATTCAATCGTTAGTATGGCTGACAACAGACAGTGTGGCCCACACAGAGATCTGATCTCACCATCATTGCATCAGTCTGGGATAATCCATAAAGTCTGTAGCAACATCGGCAAGCAAAAAATATAAACTGTCAGGGACTGGGTGAGAGAAGGACCCAATTGCAGAAAGCTTAAACAAAAAATACTTTATTAAAACAAAACTTCCACATGGGGTTAAAAACAAGAAACAACCAAATCAGAAAACTGCAACATAACCATAGCACAAACTAAAAACAGGGACCCAAAAACAGGAAACAGAAACAGGCCTCCAGGACCACAACACAATACAATAGAAACAAAAGACATTAAACAAACTGGCACAAGACAGTAAACACAAGGGCATTAAATAGGAAAGAAACTAAGGCAGGTAAAAAGGGCAAACAGGTGAGGGGAATCAACTGAAAATGGGATTAACAAGGAAACAAGGGGGCAGGGACAAGACACATGACTGGAGAGCACATGGAAAATGTAAACAAACAAAGGCCATGTGCTTCCACATGTCAAATGACAAGGATGACAAAGACCCAGAGCATGAGTCTAGATCCTGACTCCAAGAAACAAGAACCACAACTAGGATTGAGTCAGGATCCAAACATCATGCTCTGACACAAAACACGTGGAATGTCAGGATCCCGGCAAGAGAATCTAGGCAGAACTTAAGACAAGAAGCCAGGACCCTGACATAAACATCTTTAAAAAAGTAAAACATCTAGATAAAAAGGATCCTGACATAAACATCTAGATAAAAAGTATCGAATATTGCATCTAATACTTGTACTGTGCAAATAAATGCACTCACTTATGAGTGAAATATAAACGTGCAAATATAAACACACACAAATTCATATAATGAAATTTATACAAGGAATTAAATTTCATTTATTTTCTTGTTTACTTGTGGCATGCTTGGAGTGAGTGTGCACTGTTTTCAGGATATTATTTGTGGGAAGAAAAACAGTAATGTCAAATTAATTTAGCATTGGCATTAGCTAGTGAACCATAAATAATATAGTGGAATCATGAAGTAAATAACAGACTCACTATTGGCTCACTTCCTTTTGATTTCAGTAACACAGATGTTGTTGTCTGACCCTGATGGTATGGGCTCAAGTCCCAGACATCAAATGCCTTTTTAAGCCCTTACAGGCCCGTTCTCACAAAGAATGATAATTATAAAGAATTATAAAGTCAATTTAAATGGATTTGATTGGCTGTCAATGTTTAATCATTCATCAATAAAAGCTCAAAATGTGATTCGACTTTTAAAACTGTATTGTTATCATCTATACAAACGGCCCTTACATCAGGCAAACTATTGCTAATGCTGTAGCATTATTGTAGCATTAGCGTCATTAGTTTCTGGTGTACCATTTTCTGAAGCTGGAACCATCATTCAGATTCTTAAACTCTTATACTCTTACTCTCTCTTATATCTTTTCTACCTTTCATGACAAAGCATACAGCTCCTGCCACATCAATAAATGTGTTTGATTCTGATCGGTTTACAGATTTATTCATTTCCTGCCCTTAATAAACTTGATTGTTTCTATGCACAAACTCAGGCTAAGCAAACATTTTAGCTATCTTTAAAAGTTTTCTACAGAAATTCAAAATTCTCTTAAAAGTTCTTTAAAAGTTTTTCACAGAAATTCAGAATGATAATATGATATAATATGCTGCCATAGATACAGCAGTCCTCTCCATTTACATAAGCAATTCATACAGATTTTAAGAAGTGTTCTAAAAAACTCCATAAACAGCACCAATGTCAACATCTAGTCAGCGAACTGAAATCCTTATAGTATTAAGATGATTATTTCTATTGTCCTTACATATATACTTAAAATAAAATTATAAAGGGCCATTTATGCTGTCTTTCATATAAAAATATTTTTTTGACAAAATATTTGTGCTTGGCGATACATTGTAAAAATCCTATAGACAAAAGATCACTGTTGAGGGCACTTTTAAGCAAGCACAATTTGCTCTGTGAGGGAGTGAAGCTATTGCTCCAACAATAAACCTTGACAGTGCTAATGCAATCAGAGAGAAACACTGGCCCGGTTTTACCACCTCATCTCCATATTTAGAAACCTTTTATACCCGTCTAGGTTGTCTCCTGTACTCCCAGACTGAATAATGTGTAGGAGTGGCAAATTGACTTTGCTGTTGAAACCTTTAGCACCAGGTATGCTCTTTTTGTGGCTGAGAAATCTGTACAAGTAATCACTTTTCAAATAAGGAATAATGTTGTATTTTTGAGTTTGATCATGTCAGTTATGAAATTATCCTGAGCAGCATTAAGTTGGTTATAAAAGTGAATACAAAGATGGATGGATAGGCATCGTGTTCTAATGGCTAGAGCTCTGTAAGGTCATCAGCCAGTGTATATGCCATTGAATTGTACTTCAGTGTTATAAATATCCTTAGGTTAAGCTATTGACATGGAATATATGTACTTTTATAAACATACAGCCTTCAAGGTTAAGGCCTTTGATATGGTGTATTTGTGTTCTTTGGTTAAGCCTGTGTGTCTAGACTTGCTCTGTTATTCTGCACTTTTAAAGCAAAAACTGCATTTATAAAGCTTTCTGTCTAGAATGTTTTAAAGATCCTGGACTCACCTTTTACTGATTTTTATTTTTATTTTAGGGATCCAAATCAACCAGTTCCACAAGACACCAAATTTATCCACACTAAGCCTAACCGCTTTGAGGAAGTGGCCTGGTCTAAATACAACCCCAAAGATCAGCTCTACCTACATATTGGGCTGAAGCCAAGGGTGAGAGATCACTATCGTGCAACTAAGGTTGCCTTCTGGTTGGAGCTAGTACCTCATCTTCATAATATCAATGAACTTTTTCAATATGTCTCAACCACAACTAAGATACCTCCTCAGGATACTACCCCATTTCCTTACACTAAGAGGTTAGGTAAAACATGGCCGTCCACCACACGCCATCCTGGAGTTCCTCCTGCCAACACCAAACAAACAACAGACCAGCGTAAGGGCAATGATCTGGGTGATGACTCAGCAGTGGTGATTGAGACAAAGCGAGATTACTCCACTGAACTTAGTGTAACTATTGCGGTTGGTGCCTCCCTCCTGTTCCTCAACATTCTGGCTTTTGCAGCACTCTACTACAAGAAGGATAAGCGTCGACATGAGTCCAACCGACGAGGTCCAAGTCCACAGCGTAACTCTGCACCAGCTAATGCAGCAGCTAATGCTAATGACATAGCACATCTTCAGAGTGAGGAGCTGATGTCACTTCAGATGAAACAGCAGCAAATGGAGCATGAGCACCATCATGAGTGTGATTCCCTACAAGCCCATGATACGCTTCGTCTTACCTGCCCTGCAGATTATACACTTACTCTACGACGATCACCTGATGACATCCCACTTATGACGCCAAGCACCATAACAATGATTCCAAACTCACTGGCCAGTATGCAGCCCCTGCACAATTTCAACACTTTTGGAGGTAGTCAGAACAGTACCAACCTGCCCCATGGGCACTCCACCACCAGGGTATAGCTTTGTGCTCTGCACTGGAAGTGGACTGAATGTTCCTTTTCAGGAACTTTCTATGCGATTTCGTCTGCTGAGGCATGGGTAAGGACCTTTATGTGTCATGGCAAACTGTGCTGACTTTATTCCACTCTGAGACTTATCTTGGTGGATAAGATGTTATTTTCCTATGAAGCCTTCTTGCAGAATATATCAAAGTGAAATATGACCTACTTATGAAAAAATGAATGTTATTAAAGTAATACTTTATTTGGAGCCAAGCTTGATAAGGGCAAGGGACTTTTCACCAAAAGACAAGAGGAGCTCCTTTTGAGGATCTGTTTTGCTTGCATATACACACAAATAATAAAAAGGGTTATAAAGGATCAGACTAAACTTTGTATGTGCCATACCATATACCAAGAGCAACAAAGAGCAATGTTATTATGTGAGAAGTATATTTCAAACACATTAATATTATTTTCTGAGAGTGTTGTCACATGCCGAATATGTGGACTGAACTTAAATCCCAGCCTGAAAACAAAATTTGTAAAGGTGACAAAAATGTAAATACTTGTGAGTCAATACTAAAATATTAAAAGAATTGCAAAAGCTTTTATTGTTGTTTAAGTCAAAATATGACTATTAATGAGCTTACGCTTTTGTTAAGATACATGTAAATATACAAATCATTATGTTTTCTTTTTCTTTTTGAAATCATGTCTCTGCTAAACAGCCTTTATACATAAAAAACAAATAAAGGAAAGGACAGCATTGTTATTCCAAAGCCTCTAAATATCAATTTCAATTATCCGAGTGTTCCTTTGTCCCAATGTTTAATGAATATTGCATGTTTGATTGCTGCTTTTACATTTGATAACCCCCTACAGTGACCCCACACAGACCTTAAAAATGAAAGATTGCTTTTAATTACATTACAGTGCGGGGTAAAGTTGCTTATTTAAGCTGTTCAGAGACTTATTTTTAACATTTGTCTCATTATGCTTAGTCTTGGGGTTTTGATGGAGGAGGGTGATTTCAAATCAGAGCAACTTCTACTCACGTCCAAATTGGTTTACCTGCATAAATCTCTCTATTTTTTAAAACTTTTTTTTATCTGTATCATCACTGCCTGAGCTTCATATGTGACCAGCATTCTATAATTAAAAATATCTATATATAATTAATACAGGCAGTGGGTTTGGGTATCTATATTAGTTGGATATGTTTGTAAAAAAAGTATATGTTAGATATTTCTATTCGTAACATGCTAGCAATATGTAAAGTATTGTGCCAGGCTTGTGATATTTTGGGTTAAAACGTAAGTGAATGAGTGTAAATAAAAATAACAATTATTACTATAAATAAATACAAAACAATAAAAAATAACCCCAATATTTTTAGTTCTGCATCCTATAAGCAAAGATAAATAAAGCGCAAGAAAGGATTTAAAAAATAAATAAATGGATGTTTATAAAATTACATTTGTATATTAAATTGTTATTCATTTTAGCCCTTGGTTCTTTAACTGTCAGTACAACAAGGGTAAAATGTAGGATTCTAAATAATAGTTTGTCTTATATTGTTTGCAGTTTTTGCCTTAAGTGATAGATGATATTTCTGGCTGGACACCTGTATAAAATTTTTCTGCCGCATTTTTAATAAAATATCACAGTATTTTCTAAAACTTTGTCTTCTGATCTGTTGACTTAACTTTTAATGGATAAAGAAATGTTATGATTTACACTCAGTATTATGGATAAATCCAATGACAAATTGTTTTCTTTGGCAAGAATAGTACATTTTTGTTGCATTTTATTATAAAAATGTCTTGACTGCTTATATTTGATAAGTCCCACTAAAAGTGATTCCTACTTTATTTTGTGTTTTCAAATATAATATTCTGGTTAAACTGATGTTTACTCATTTTTCAGATCTTTTGTGCTCTGTGCATGTGTTTGTGCTTTGCAGATGAGCTGTATAAAGTTAATCTTATTTACACAACAAAAAGAAATTGATGGATAGGTTATCTGAAAGTTTTACAATAACGACTATCAAGGAAAATCAATTAAACAGCAGCAGCGGGCAAAATACTTACTCACACTCTCCTTCCTTTTTTACTTATTGCCAAATTTTAAGAAGTACAGCCTCTGTTTACATATAACACATAGGGCCTACACGCAGTCTTAATAAAAATCAATTTCCAACGTATTAATGCACCATTTGCATTAATACAACATTTGTATTTGCGTTTCACTCAAATACAATATAACATTCCAAAAACATGGAAATATTTGAACTTTGGTGATGTGGCACTGTTCAGATGTTAACTGTAACGTATATTTATCAGGAATATAGAACTGATTGGATCAACACAGCTCACAACATACATGTTTACTGTTTTAATAACTGCTTGATTTGTAAATCCCCATTGCCTGTTTTAGGTTCAATTTTCAATTAAATTTAGTTTTATTTATAAAACACTTTCTACAATAGCTGTGTTAACATGGACCCTAATAATTCGATCATAATTAAGACTAGCCGCACAATCAGAATAAAAAGTCACATGTAAACACGACAGTCGAAATGAATTGGCCAAATCCGATTAAAATTGAATTTGGATTGTAAGGGGTGGTTTAAACATTTTTTAATTAGATAAAGAGTACATGTAAACACTTTATCGGATTGACAATAATAAATGTACAATGACATACATACCATGAAATGTTATATGGCACATGGCTGTTGTTGTCAAAGGTAAGGTGGCCAAACAAAACTGGACTATTGAAGAAACCATGTTGTTGCAAGATGTTGTTGCAATGTTGTCCCACCAGTGTGCTTCGAACTCTCATCCACAAATGCTTTGTTCTTGGTTTTAATTGCATGATAAATACATGTAGCCCCACACAAAACATCATGCGCATCATCTTACCCTAATTAGCAGCTGAAATAGGTAAATATTAAGTGTGCTTTTAAAGTTAAAAAAGGAGCAATGGCAAGAGAGTGGCTGCTGGTGAAAGGCGGGAAACGTTATTCTGTATTTGTGCACAGCGTGCATGTCAAAAGATCAAATCTGATTCTATGCTTGTGTCATGCAAACAAACATATTAATCTGGTTCAACATTCATGTAAAAACAGACTTTGTATTCATTAATCTGATTTCCCTGATTGAAACAAACGATGTTCATGTAAATGTAGCTACTGTTGCTTTATTTCAAAGCAGATTTATATATTTATACAGTTATTACATATTAAGTGTCCAAAAACAATGTGGTCACTTATAAAAAACCAACATCACTTCATCACTTCAGAAAACACAATCACCATTACTGTTTGACATGTTTTTTTTTTACTTAGACTCGACCAAAAATATGAACGTTTCCGCAACTGAAAAAAGGTGTGCGATTATTTTATGAGGTAAGCACTGTTTAGTTTATGATTGGTTGACTACAGCAAAAGATATCAAAGCATCACATTGTTTAGCCTGTATACCTCTGGCATCGCATTTTCTGTACTTTGCAGTGCAATGTTTGACACTTTAGAAATAGTGCTAGCACCACTTTTATCTTGGGTTGGGAAAGAGTTTCCCAGACCAATCTTTCAATTTCCAATCTACACTTCCTGTCAGCTCAGCAGCTTTCTCAGATATTGAGATAATTCAAGGAGGGTATTTTAAAAGAGTTGGTAGGATCTTTCAATCACCTTCTGAGGTAAAAATATTTAAATGTATGTATTGTGGCCTTAAACTGTACAAAAGATTGAACTTGATAGTTTTTTTTTAATGAAAAAGGTTGTACTGCACCAGGAATGCTGGTTGCATGGTGAGAACTTTCATTTGACAATATGCAGAAAAAAATGCTGAGACTAAAACATAAGCCATGCATTCAACTAATAATTTACAAACCAAAATAAAACACAATCTAAAATCTTAGTAGTTGCACATAAAAGACTTATTTTGTAGTAGGTTTCATTTCCTTAACTATTAGGTGTCTTTACCATACACAAACCCACTCAAACGAGCAGAGCAGGAAAAAGGTAGAAGAAATCGGTCTCACTTTTTGTAGTTAATTGAGCTCTCAAATCAGAGTTTATCAACTTTGGCAATTCAAGCCAATGGAACTGTAGAACGGTACACTGAACTCTAAATTGTTTAGTCAAAATAAACTGACATTTTGATGGGTTAGAATAGCTTGCTAGGGGAAAATGGGCTGTATATATGGTGCATAAATGGATTTTAAAAAGTTGACCCTTTTTGGTTCTCCAGTAGGAAATAGAATGAACTGCATTTAGAGCTGCAATAAATTGCTTTTAAATTCTACCACTCCATTGCATTGCTGTTATTGATCTTTCTTAAAATGAAGGTTGTGAATTAGCATTTGACATAAAACTAAAGTGACAGGAAAAAAATCAAAAAGCCTAAATAGTTGTTTGCAATTACAGAGGTGTGATAGATGTCCCTGTATATTTCAATGGGTATGTACAGTATAGAAGGGGATCGAAAGTTTGGAACTTAATGCGTTTATTGGATCTAGCAAAGTTTAAAGGTGTTGGGCTATGGCACCTATACCCTTGTAACTTTATATCAGTTCATTGAACAATTTATATTGATCGATTCATTTATATTGCATTTAAATTTCATTTTAAAAATGTAACAAATATGCACATATAGGGCCTAAGACAATATTTAGAAACAAAACAACAGTTAAAAGTAGTGGAATAAGAATGCAAGAGTGAGCGGGCTTGAATATTCCTGACTGGAAGTTAATTAAGCCAGCTCCAGCATTCCATCACTCTTCTGGCCTCCTGTCTGTCATTCAAACGTGGGCCTTTGTAAGCAGTCATTAGCATGGCATATCGATCCCCAGGAATGCAATTCTCACCTTAGAGTTGAAACTAAAATTAAAGTTTTAGATACTAGTAGTATCTATATATAGTATCTCACTTCCACCAATAAAAACAATCTACATAATTCTGCCCTTCAGTTTATCAAAATTTGAAAATATTCAGCACTCCAGAGTCAGAAGCATCTCGCCACTACATATAAAAAAGATGCTGAATCTCACAACACTGGAATCAGCCTTGTTCACACATTAACTATTTCCTATATGACAAATGGCAAGTAGGGCACTATATAGGGAATATGAAACAATTCAGACAGCATCAATACGCTTTCCATTGTGAAGAACTTTACACACGTTGTATTTTAAAGCACTATTGAGGGGAGCAATCAACACATATGGTTTGACAACTTCACCAAAAAACAGCACTTACAAGTAAACAAACCTTGTACCAACAATATCACAAGCTTTTCAAAGTACACCACTGTTATCACTGTTTCCTTTTACAGTTTCAGATTAAATCTAAATTGGGAAATTATTTGGTTTATTTTTTATACAGCTGTGGCTTTCACAAGCTGTCAAATGTGGCTTTGCATGGCTGTGACTGAAACAAAGCGCTATTGTTATTTTTTTCAAAAGGGAAGGAGCTAGCTTTCCTGTAGCTCAGTGGTTAGAGCATGGCGTTAACAACGCCAAGGTCATGGGTTCGATCCCAGGGATTGCACATATTCAATGTATAGTGATCAATGTG